>JAJIZL010091521.1:0-14437 GCA_023969395.1 Amblyomma maculatum
CGTGGTTCACGTGGTGGGGGCGTTGCAGTTATCGTTAAATCTGACACCTGTGTGACCGTTCTGGACCAAATCCCTGAACATGAAAGCTTATTGTTGAAAGTTTCATTGCATGGATTTTCTTTCTTGTTATGCACTGTTTATCGTACACCCGATGCGTCCGAATTATTTCTTGAACAACTGAGTGAACATCTTTTAAATTTACGGAACAAAAATGTTATTCTAACCGGTGATTTTAATCTACCGCACATTAACTGGAAGCGCCCTGTGTATGGGAACTGCAAGAATGCTGACGCTTTACTGGACATTATGTATGGATTATGTATCGAACAAATCGTGACTGAATGTACCCGCGAAGATGCTGTGTTAGATCTTCTCTTTGTTAGCCAAATGCTGTGTAATAGTGTTATCAGCATCGAACCTGGTATTTCCGATCACCGTTTAGTGTATTTTTGCTGGAAAACAAAACAAATCACGAGGCCCGCCCAAAATTATAAGACCATAAAAAAAGATTTTTGCCGCGCAAATGACACGGCCATCATTGATTACTTGGCAGATAATCTAGATAATAATATTGAGCAAGATGTGCATGGCTTATGGAATCGATTCACTAGTGCTATTCGATATTGTATTGAACATTTCGTGCCCACAAGACATGTAAATAAAAATCGAAAAAACCCATGGATTGACAGGGACATGATACACACCAGCCGCAAACTGAAACGTATAAGAAAAAGGGGCGAAAGGCAATCACAAAAGTTCCACGATTTAAAGCGCAGTTTAACTGAGAAGATTAAGATCGCAAGAAAGCGATACTTCAATACAACACTTCCTCAATTTTTAAAGAACGATTCATCTAAATTTTGGCGTTATCTCGCGCAAGGGAAGGACGATGTTAAGGAACTCAGGGTAAATGGTAAATTAGTAAAGGAAGGCAGAGAAATTGCGCAGGTTTTCAATGAGTACTTTCAAACTGTTTTTTCAACTCGCAGTGAGCAAAATTCCTTAAACTCAGAGATAAATTTTGAGGATGTACCTGTCATTTCGGCTGAAGGAGTCCTAACATTGTTACGCAACCTGGATGAAAAGAAAAGCCCAGGCCCAGATGCTCTTCATAATTCATTCTTAAAACGCTACGCTCCGCAGATTGCACCTTTTCTGGCAAAGATTTTTCAAGTTTCTATCAGTACTGGTAAAGTACCCTCTGATTGGAATCGGGCACGTGTTATACCATTGCACAAAAAGGGAGATAAATTCACAGTGTCTAACTACAGACCTGTATCTATAACGTCCACATGTTGCAAGCTACTAGAGCATATTCTGGCTGGTTATATTTGGGATTACCGATCAGAAAACCACCTTTTATCACCACACCAGCACGGGTTCAGGAAAGGAATGTCCACTGTCACGCAATTGGTAACCACTGTACACGAATTCGCTACGACACTTGATAACTCCGGTCAAGTTGACGTGCTATTGATAGATTTTTGCAAAGCGTTTGATAAAGTTGAGCACGGAAAATTACTCTATAAGTTAAAATACATTGGCCTCCCGAGTTACCTTATATACTGGATAAGTTCATACCTTAATAACAGAGATCAATTCGTAGAAATTAATGGAAATTTTTCTGATGTCCTCACTGTAAGCTCCGGAGTGCCTCAAGGCAGTGTGTTAGGCCCTCTGCTTTTTTTATTATATATTGATGATTTAACCCAAGTAATTCCTGACTCTGTCTCCATTCGACTGTTTGCAGATGACTGTATTATTTATAAAAGCATTACCTCAGATAACGACCACGCGCTATTGCAGCAATCTGTTTTTTCCATAGAACAGTGGTGTAAAGACTGGTGTATGGAACTTAACACGCAAAAGACGGTGCTTCTTGGAGTAACTCGTAAAAAGAATTTCAGTTCATTTCAGTATCGCTTACACAACTGTCTCATTTCCGAAGTTTCTAGTTATAAATATCTTGGCGTTACTATTACCAATAATCTCTCCTGGAGTGCTCACATTTCAAATATTTGTTCATCAGCTTTTAAGAAACTTTGTTTTATCAGACGTAAACTCAAAGATGCTCCATCCAATCTTAAACTACTGGCTTACACCACATACGTCAGGTCTACACTTGAGTATGCTTCGATCATCTGGGACCCTCACACTAAAAAAGACATTTATCGAATTGAACAAATACAGAGAAAAGCGGTGAGGTTCATTTTTAATAAATATCAAAGAACGGACTCTCCTACTAACCTCATGACCGCCAACAACATTCCGCTCCTAGAAACTCGCAGGAAAATGACTCGTTTACTCTTTTTGTATAAAATTTTAAACAACCAAATAAACCTCAGTCCTCCACCGTGTGTGAAAGTTCCCAACACTAGGCGGACACGTCATCACCATAGTCACTCACTGCAGCCAATTTATGCAAAATCTAAATCCTTTCTGCATAGTTTTTATCCAAGGACAATTTCTGAATGGAACACTCTCCCAGAAAGCTTAATTCAGTCTCCAGACTTTGACCAGGCTCTACAGCAACATCTGTTTGGTTGACTTCGATTGTATTGTATTGTTACTTTGATGTCGCACAAAGGTTTTTCATGTTTTCCCTTTTTTTTTTGTCTCTCCGGCTGTTGGTCAACACATTACATTGCCTCTGTTTGTTAGTTTTGTGGGTGCTTCATGTGATTTATTGCGTTTCTTGTGCGCTGTATATATGTATGCCACTCCTGCTAGGACCGGAATACTGGTCTGCAGTATCTTGAAATAAATAAATAAATAAATAAATCTCCGTAGGTGCAGTCGGATCGAAGTGGCGGACAATGGGAGGGGAAACCAAATGGCGGCGTAAAGTGTGAAATGCGTTATCTCAGGCTGGCGTCCAAGCGGGAAGGTCGGAGCTTTCGGCAAGCAGCCGAGAAATAAATGAGGCTGATAAAGCTGCGGAGCTGCTTCAAAAGGTTGGCTTAGGAAACTCGGAAAATGCACAAAGTTTAGTGGGGTCAGAAAAAATGGTTTCCTTAGAAAAATACTTTGCCTATATTTTGAGTTCTTGAGTGGCAAAGTGACACTTCTTTAAATTCAACTGAAGTCCTGCATCGTGTAGACACGTGAGGACAAGCTTCAGGCGAAGAATTTGAGACGAAAATTCGGCTGAAGAAACTACGATGTCGTCCAGATAACCGAGACAGGTTCGCCCTTGAGTCCGCGAAGAACAGTGTCCATCAGGCGTTAGAAAGTAGCCGGGGCATTGAAAAAGTCAAATGGCATAACGTTGAACTCGTGTAAGCCATCTGCTGTTATCCAGAGCGTCGTCCAGGGCGTCGTCGATGCGTAATTCCTTTCCTTCAACGGCAGGGTCTCGCAACTTCTTGCTCTTCACTGGTTGCCTCTCAGCGGGTTAAATGGCGATCGGTTACCGAGAGGTGTCTAGGAATGCAACCTAAAGGTACAATACACTCACTGAAGGCTGAAAATGAGTACGGTGAAGGTAACTAAATAGTGTTACTGTTGTCATGCCGTCACCTCGTGGCTCTCTTCATGGCTGGTTTTTCGGCTATTAAGAATTAAACACACATCATAATACAACCTAACCGAGAACGCTTTCCAGGAAAGATCTTGGTAAGCTTATTTTACCGATGCTATTTTAAAAACATTCAGAAAAAGGTTCCACTTACAGATATTCTATTTCCGCAGTGCTATGGTAAGTAGTGTCAATCGATTGCGCCACAGAAGCAATAAACATTAAAGGCTTTCTACGTGCTCTTATTCATGTTTACAATATTTCCGCTATCTGATCGCCAGGTGCCGCTGCTCAGAGGAGCCTACCGATGAGAGAACGGATTAGCGCGTCGTACGATTCGTGGCAGAGGATAGACGTCTTTGCGCGTTATCTTGTTCAGCCTACTGTAATTGAGGCAAAAGCGGATGGAACCATCTTTCTTTATTACCAAAACAAGCGGGGAAGCCCATGCACTGTTACGGCTGTATGACACCCAGGGGAAGTATATTGTCGACGTTATCAGCAATGATTTGGCGCTCAGAGGCCGGCACTCGGTAAGGACGTTGGCGTATATGTACGTTTGTACCGATGTCGATTGTGTGCGTAACGACGACGTGCGAACCGCGCAGTTAATAACGGCACGATGAGTGGAAATGAAGTCGTAGCACAGGATGACGGTGTGTAAACTGAGACAGTACAATACAATCGATGGTGTACAAAATGTCTTCGACCAGAACAGGAACCGTGTACGCCGCTGAGGAAAGAATAAGCTGTGATGAAGTGGTGCGAAGCGAAATATGTCGGAAAGTGCGGTGGTCACCTTGCGAAGTCGACGGCAAAGAGCTTCTGCTAACCGATAAGGCAGCACCTGTGTCGGAAAGAGCGAGTATTGCGACGGCGTCAATAAATACCTGTATTACGTTGGCGAGAGAACACGGAGGACTTGAAGAGTTCGAGCCAAGGGCAGTTCTTTCCCCGAGAACTGTGCAAGCAAAACAATGCCCGCTTACACGATAAAGCCCGAGCAAAGTCCAGACTTAAACAGTGTCTTCAGTAAGTCCAGACTTGTTTAAGAGCGAACTTGTTAAGAGTTATCTTACATACACATAGAGACAGTGGATACCTAGTTTGAGAGCAGCGTGTACCTATACAAGGTAAATCGTCGCCCCTGCTTAGGGAACACGCCGCGGCGCTTTCAATCTGTCAGGGCATGGTGAGGGTGCAAACTGTTAATGAAGAAATAAAAAGAGTGCAGGTCAAGGACCCTTCGCGTAGGTGGAGTTCCTAGTATGGGAGGCCGCTGGGAAAAGCTGTGGCCCTTGCCCTTTGGCCAGGGCTGGGTCTCTAGCGATCAGCAGCTAAGAAGGCCGCCTCGCATCATGCCGCCTCGGCGGCATGATGCGAGCGCACGTTAAAGTGTGCAGCAGTCGTTGCTGCCCTAAACAGAGCCCAAGTCCGCATGCATATGGCGCGACGTCCGCGTCTTAAGCAGCAGAAACCGGAGCCGATGCGCGTGCTTCATAGACAATCAGAATGTCCATTCTAGCAATGACAACGAAAATGTCAAGCCGCGTAGTTTTTCTCAAACGCTTGGCTCATTTTGCTTAATTACTAGGTCTTTGCTTGGGTAATTTTTTCTTTCCTCATAAATTGCCTAAAGGAATGCACCACGCCCTTCCACCACACATTTTCTTGATTACTTCAAAAAGCCTAGAAGGGCATCATTTATATGCATTCGGGTATCAGCGTATGTACGTGCGCGCGTACCAGTTCTGGTATGTGAGGGGGGAGCGGGGTGCGCAGACAGGCCGCGGGTGTAGACGTGTATGTAACAGCGCTGTTAGGGAGCATTAATTAAGTGCAGTCCTCAAAGGCAAGTATTGTGCTGACGTCCATCCAGGTTGAATCGCTACTGAGGCATATTATAGGAATTTACCAGTTACGTTTAGATACTGCCCTATTGAAATGTAACACCTATCAAAAACTGAGACTTGTCCCCCACAATTTCAGAGCATTCTTCGCACTGCAGCTACAATAAAGGTATTTGAGCCTAAAAGTTCACCTTCAGCCAAAATACGCCGTAACGAAATTTTTACCTCTTCGCGTTATCTCTAAGGGGTCGCTCATTCTCGGATCATGAGCGTTATCTTTACGCAAGATTCACCAATCGTGCATTTTATCTTGACGCGAGACTCTAGGGTCGCTCATTCACTAATCCTGCCAGCTTGGCTCAAGACAATGAACTAAAATTCACGAACCATACAGCAAGCACTCAGAGGGTCAAGCTCTTCATCCGAGCCTTTCGGGTGAAGATAAAACGTACGATTGATGAATGAGCGACCCCGAGAGTGAACGCTGGGTGAAGGAAAACGCGATTGATGAGTGAGCGACCCTGAGAGATAGTCCGAAGAGCTATAAATGTCTCTCGGGTCAAAATAAAACGCATGATTCGTGAATGAGTGACCCCGATTGATAACGCCGGGTAAAGATAAAACGCATGACTCGTGAACGAAAGACCCTGAGAAATTGGACACTGGAAATTTCGACCACCCCAGGCAGCACACCAACATCGCACCAACCCCGGCCCAACGTCGACAAAAATTGGTACCAACATTGGCGTAACACAGGATTTTTGAGAAATTACTACATTTTTATATATTGGTCCAACATTGCCAACATTGCAC
Organism: Amblyomma maculatum; assembly: GCA_023969395.1. Classification (NCBI taxonomy): domain Eukaryota; kingdom Metazoa; phylum Arthropoda; class Arachnida; order Ixodida; family Ixodidae; genus Amblyomma; species Amblyomma maculatum. Next base: position 6,181 of record JAJIZL010091521.1, read on the forward strand.
CTGTCTTGGCACTACCAACATAGGCTATCAGCTGGCCGTGCCTCTAGTGTCACGTATTGGCATGCCACTAGTATTCATTTGCACATGTGACACTGGCAATAAACCGGCCGTGCCGCTAGTATCACATATTGATATTTATTGGCATGCAACAAGTATTCATCGGCACACGTGGCACTGGCACTGCCACTGTTAAGCCACCTTTAGCCATGCAGTTTTTTCACCCTTGTCTTTACTGCTGCCATTTGCTTAACTGTCACTCTGGCAATAGTGGTTTTCTTATGCAGTCATTCCCCAATACCACCTTGCATGTCATCTCCCTAAGGAGCCATAAAAACCATGCAATTCAATGAGGCAAGCAAAATATTATCCGAAAACATTTTCATCATCATCATCATCATCATCATCCTGATTATACCCACTGCAGGGCGAAGGCTTCTCCCATATTTCTCCACTTAACCCGCTTCTGTGCTAGCTGCATCCACTTGACCCCTGCGAACTTCTTAATCTCATCCGCCCACCTAAATTTCTGCCGCCCCCTGCTACACTTTCCTTCCCTTGGAATCCAGTTTGTTACCCTCAGCGACCATCGGTTATCCTCTCATCGCACTACATGTCTTGCCCATGTCCATTTCTTCTTAACTTCTACTAGAATGTCGGTAACTTGAGTTATTTCTCTGACCCACTCTGCACGCTTTCTATCTCTTAATGTTACCCCTACCATTTTTCGTTCCATAGCCCTCTGGGTTGTCCTCAACTTAAGTAGAACTCTCTTGGTTAGCCTCCACGTTTCAGCCCCATAGGTGAGTACAGGCAAGATGCAACTGTTGTATACTTGTCTTTTGAGCGATACCGGTAAGCTGCTAGTCATAATCAGCGAGTGCTTGCCAAATGCGCTCCATCCCAATCGTATTCTTCTTGTTATTTCCTTTTCGTGGTCCGGATCTGCGGTTACTACATGTGCTAAGTAGACATATTCGCCTACTACTTCCAGTATTTCGCTACCTAATGTAAACTGCTGTTCCTTCCCGAGGCTGTTGAACATTACCTTAGTTTTCTGCATATTGATTTTCAAGCTTACCCTTCTACTTTTCCTGTCTAGGTCATCAATCATTATTTGTAGTTCATCCCCCGAGTTGCTTAGCAAGGGAATGTCATCAGCAAATCGCATATTACTGAGGTATTCTCCATCTACCCTTATCCCTAACTGCTCCCATTCCAAGTCTCTGAATACTTCCTCTAAACAAGCTGTGAATAGTACTGGGGAGATTGTGTCTCCTTGCCTAACACCTTTCTTTATGGGAATTTTGTTACTTTCTTTATGCAGAACTATGGTTGCTGTGCAGCGACTATATCTTCCAGCAGTTTCACGTACGGCTCGTCTACCTCCTGATTTCGCAATGCCTGCATCACCGCCGAGGTTTCAACTGAGTCAAGTGCTTTTTCGTAATCATTGAATGCTATGTATAAGGGCTGATTATATTCCGAGCATTTTTCTATCACCTGATTGATGGTATGGATATTATCGATAGTAGAGTACCGTTTCCGAAACCCTGCTTGATCCTTTGCTTGATTGCAGTCTAAGGTTGCCCTGATTCTATTAGCAATTACCTTAGTAAATACCTTATACGTAACAGACAGTAAGCTGACTGGTCTGTAATTTTTAAGGTCCTTAGAGTCCCCTTTCTTGTGAATGAGAATAATGTTTGCATTCTTCCATGGTTCCGGTACCGCCGATGACACCAGGCACTGCGTATACAGGGTGGACAGTTTTTCTAGCACGATATCCTCCCGTCCTTCAGCAAATCTGTAGTTATCTGATCCTCTCCAGCTGATTTCCCCCTTTTCATAGTTTCTAGTGCTTTCTTGACCTCATCCTTCGTCACTGGTGGAACGTCTGACTGTTTTTCCCTACCGCCAATCTCATTATGGTCCTGACTACTTTGGCTACTGTAGAGATCTGTATTGAACTCCTCGGCTACTTTGACTATCTTTTCCATATTAGTGATGACGTTGCCCGCCTTGTCCCTTATCGCATACATCTGGTTTTTGCCTATGCCCAATTTCTTCTTTACCGCTTTAAGGCTTCCCCCGTTCTTTACAGCATGCTCAATTTTCTCCATGTTATAGTTCCTTATATCGGCCACCTTGCGCTTATTGATTAGCTTTGATATCTCGGCCAATTTGATCTGGTCTGTTGGATTGGAACCTTTCATACTCTGGCGTTTCTTAATCAAATCTTTCATCTCCTTGGACAGCTTACCGGTATCCTCTCTAACTATCCTACCGCGTACTTCTACCGCGCACTCAGTAATGATATCTCTGAAATTATTGTTCCTTGTCTCTAGGGTAATGTCGCCATCCTCAGTTAGAGCTGAATACCTATTATGTAGAGAGATCCTGAACTCTTCTGCCCTCCCCCTCACCGCTAATTCGTTGACGGGTTTCTTTCTTACTAATCTGTTGCGTTCCTTCTTCAGATTTGGGCTAATTTGGGACCTCAACATCCTGTGGTCACTGCATCGCACTTTCCCGATTACCTCTACATCTTGCATAATAGCGGGGGTTGAACACATTATGAAGTCGATTTCATTTTTAGTCTCTCCGTTAGGACTTTTCCATGTCCATTTCCGCTTGTTCCGTTTGCTGAAGAAGGTATTCATGATTGGTAAGTTATTGCAAACTCAACTAGTAACTCCCCCCTGCTATTCCTAGAACCAATGTCATAGTCACCTACTGCCTTGTCTCCTGCCTGTTTTTTTCCCTACCTTGGCATTGAAGTCACCCATTAGTACAGTATACTGAGTCTTTACTTTTCGCATTGCCGATTCTACATCTTCATAGAAGCTTTCAGCTGCCTGGTCATCATAACTACATGTAGGTGCATAGGCCTGTACAACCTTCAGTTTATACCGCTTATTAAGCCTAATTACGATGCCTGCAACCATCTCATTAATACTATAGAATTCATCTATATTACCAACTATATACTTATTGATAAGGAAACCTACTCCTAGTTGTCGCCTTTCTGGTAAGCCTCGATAACACAGTACATGCCCATCCCTCAGTACAGTATATGCCTTATTCGGCCTCCTAACCTCACTAAGCCCTATGACATCCAATTTCATGCCCTCTAGTTCCTCTAACAGCACTGCTAAGCTAGCTTCACTAGCTAGGGTTCTAGCATTAAACGTTGCCAAGGTCAGTTTCCAATGGCGGCCTGTCCAGCGGAGCCAGGCTTTTTTAGCACCCCCTGCTGCGTCACAGGTCTGACCGCTGCCGTGGTCAGTTCCGCAATTGCTGGTGACTGAGGGCCGGGGTTTTATGTAGCTTATCATAGGAGGTTGCGGCCAATTACTGCACCAGGGTGGGTAACTCCTGTTCTGGTGAGGGAGTGCGTTACCGGAGGTGTTTACCGTCATCAGGTCGCACCTCAAACCTGTTTATGCAATTCCATCGACACGCGGATTTTTTTTTTTCATCCGGTGGAGAATTGCGCGGCACCGGGATTTGAACCTCGGTCCTCTTGCATGCGAGGCGGGTGTTCTACCGCTACGCCACCGCTGCGAAAACATTTTATTGAGAGCTCATATACATGTGCATGCCACAAGGACATCAGAGGGCCAAAATGTAGTGCAGGAGGCATTGGGTACAGGGTTTATATTGGAGAGGCTAGTAGGTGTAATTGGAAACAGGGCACTAAGCAGCACATGACGAGGTAGTGCAGGTAGAGGTGATGGGGTGCAGTGTGCATTGGTCATGATGGAAGCGGCTGGACATGTTGAGCAGGGTTGATGCACCATAGCCTTGTAGTGCGAGAGGTGTTGCAGGAGTAGGAGGCTGAGCATGGGTGCATCCCAGGGCAGTGTCCACCATGGATGGAAAATCGCAGTTAGCTATGTTGAGCATGATAGTTGGCAGTGAAGGGTCAATGGATCAAGTGCTGAGGTTGAGGGGGCGGGGGAAACGCATGGTCCAGGTAGTAAGCTGGGCACCCCGCAGGAAAGAACCATTCAGGAATAGTTTGTTGAGGAGATCCGCCCGTGGGTCTTACAAATGACATCTGCACAGAAGACAAGCATATATCACCATAAGATCTAAACTTACCTTCTCAACACTTATCCAAACACATATTTGAAGTCTGGGTGCTCTATACGAACCCCGCTATAGTAAAACCTCTGATCTAGTATAGTGAAACTGAAGTCCCAATTCATCTTCTATAGGCAACTGTACATTTTCCCCCTTTATAGTAAAGATGTTTTTGGTAAAAATCGGTTAAAGTGCTTCTGGCTATGGCGACGACTCCCGCGCACTACCTAGAGCCGCGAGGCCAAGACTTTTTGTATTTGAAAACAGAACAATAACCCCGAGTGTTCGTTTAGGTGGCTTTATTACTAGCCGCAGCAGCAGTCAGAAGAAGCCTACTTTACAGAAGCCTTGGAGCCGTAAGGGAATGCGCGCAGCGCGAAGAAAAAAGTAAAGCTGTCTACAAACATAGCAAGGAGGCGGCGTGTTCCATTCAGAAAGTAAAGGAGTAAAAGTGCAGCAAGAAATAGGGAAGGGAAAGAAATGGGCCAACATTCACTGCAATGTGCAGTACAAATCATGAGGCAGTAGTGGTAGAAAGTGGAGGTGCAGCGAGTAAGGTCTTACAGCACTTGAGTGCCATGCGAATTTATCATTTATTGCCTTTTAAAAGACAGAAAGAGCAAAAAGGAACACCATTTTCATGCAAGGCTTTAGTTTTTACATGAAATCGAACTTGGTTGCATTCGTAATCACGTCTTCATGCTTCAGAGGTACTTCCACAAGATGTAGAGAAATTTTATAACGAAAAAATCACACAAAGAGATGATAAAAGCGAGATGGAAGGTATTTAGGTTTTTTTCATTAAGCAACAAGACGTGTTCAGTAAGTGCCTATTTAACTACTAGACAGCACTTTCAGGACCATGTCATCACAGACCACTGATACAGTAAAGACCATATTATAGTAAATATTTTCGCTGGCCTCAGTGGCTTTACTATAAAGGGGTTCTGCTGTATATATTGAAGACCTATTGCCACACATTCTTCTTTTAGAGCACTTTGCGACAGGTTTCTGGGCCTGCAAGGGCATGCAGCATCTTATGACGTAGGGATGATAAACATATATGCAAAATAATATTCATTCCATATACAAAAGAAAAATATTTGGAAGGACAAACCTGCTTCCGGCAAACCGACAACTTCAGGTGGATGCTTAGTGTTCAAATAGAATCCCAGTTCCTGAAAATATGACGGTTCAGGCTCCATAACTTTCAATTTTTAAAAATTTCTTAAACATTCGTGGAATAGGCAATATGGATTACTAAGCACGCAAAACTGGATGATATTAAAGAACACGTTAAGTAATATTTTTCTGCAGTACACCAGTTACAGGCACGCACACATTACTGCTGCCAGAATAAAGAAATAATTGCCCTGACAGAATCAATCCAGCTATCTTCAATCAGCTAACTGAGGGAGATGTGTGCATCGCAGATATTCTCAAGGCTGTGTACGCATATAATATTCTCAAGATAACCATACCATTTCAAGTTCCAGCTTTTTAGTTTTCACAGCTTTATTGCTTGCTGCATTCTACTATAAACAATTGCCTTACTTGTAATGTACCAAGTAATAGTTTTCATACAATGCTCATTATAAATTAAAGACACCAGAACAACATGCACACAAGCAAGAAAAGAAGAACGGGACAGAGCGCCATTCACAACTGATTTATTGTGCAGAATAAAGTACATATATATCTCACTGCCGGCATATGCGCAAGGAACCCATTCAGCATCATGTAGTTTAAGATATGTTCAAGAAGCCCATGCCTCATACCACAGCCTCTTTCTCTGAGAAATCATTTCTTGAACACAGCTTATCTTAAACTACATGATGCTGAATGTGATGTAGCTAAGTGTGTTCCTTGCGCATGTGCCAGCAGTGAGATATATATGTACTTTGTTCTGCACAATAAATCAGTTGTGAGTGGAACTCTGTCCCGTTCTTGTGTGCGTGCATTGTTTTGGCGCCTTCTGTTTATAATAAATAAACACGAGCAAGCCCAACAAGAAGTTCTAGTAATCATACAGTGCATTCTTGTCCAGCTAAAATTATTACAGTCAGCCTGCAATGAGCAATTGAGCAAGTACTAGAAATTTACTTTGCATAGGCAGGAAAATGTTATGCTAGATCTGAGTACAATGATATCGTACTTCCTTATCAGCTAGCAGCCTACCAGGTACGCATTTTCCCTCATAACAGCTAATCATATGGCCATACCATCGGCAAACTTCCACGTGCAAGATTATATTCAGTTAGGCATACATGGGTGATTTTATGTCCAGGTACCAGGTGTGGTGCTCGGGCATCTGATTTCTTCAAACCAATTCATAGTAGTTGTTGGTATAGAGAATAGTAATCTGCCTGAATATCTGAGGCCAAATATTATTTTCATTGCTTAAGCACACCTTAAAATACAATGCTTGATGTGACTAGGGGATCATAAAGTAACGATACATCTAGCATGAAAGTGATTTTTCATTTTCACCCCATCACAAGTTCCTTGAAAAACCAGTTTAATCCAAGCTGAGCTGAAATGTTGTTTCGCACACATTTTATATTTCAGTATCTATAAAATGTTGCTATTTTGTGAATATGTTTCAAAATCAAAATTTCTTAACAGCCTCACAAATATTTTTTTTTTTCAAAAATGGACAATATTTTGTACTCAAATTAAAAATAAGATTGTGTTTGGAGAAATAGTATTGTTTGCAGAACAAAACAGCACATACGCAAAATAGCACCAATATCGCTCAAATTTAATGTGCAATACACGAACTGAGAGTTCACCCAAAATTACAAGTACAATAGCACTGTGTACATGGACTCGACAGCACCGGGTTGAATCAGCGTTGAGTGAGCAAGGTCATCATTCTCGACCCGGCTGATGTCTACATGAACTCGCTTTCTAGTGCGTAAGTATCGGAGCAGAGCGTAGCATCGAGATTCGAAGTTATTGTGCAAGTTCTTACTCGTATTTGATCCCATTGACTTTTACTATCGAGAGCTTCGATTATTTTTTATCGTTGATGAGCACTAAAAGGAATTCATTTCGAGTGACGCTCGTCACCTCTCCAGAGGCTTTTTCATATCACAGAGTTCCCCATAACTAGACTCCCTGACTGGACATCATCTACATGCCTTTAGATAAGCGGGTCAAGCGAATTAACCTACCCCCTGCAAGCGAGTTAACGCGACCCGCTCCGCCGCCTATTTTACTCGACCCGACTGTGTATACATGAACCCCACAACTGATTTTTCAGTCGACAGACGTACTCGACCCAATTCTGCCGAGTTCATGTATACAGGGGTGGAACACACGTGTAACAAGTAACAATGCAGCTAAGAATCCAATCTGCTTTCTTCTGGCTCATCCAGTTTTCTAAAAAAATATCTTGTCTGACAAAGGAGGATATTTGGAGTTAAGCAGCTAAGCAACACAAGATCCATATGCTTGCTCTAACGCACGACTCCTCAGTGCACTTACAGTTGCAATTTGCTTGGTGATGTGGCAGTTCACTAAACCGTCTGACTAGATATGACAATAAGAAAGAACATCGGGGGATCATTTCTACTTTTATTAAGACATGCAAAAGCTTTTTGTTGTTGACATAGCATTCAGAGACTGCGGGAGTCTGGCAGTTTTATACGTCTTATTTCGTTTGGCAGTTGCAAGGGGATGTAGAAAAAGAAATATGAGTAAGGAATATAAGGGGTGACAACATCCCGAAATGAAACTAATGAACCAATGATGCACACTGCGTATCTTAAATGGCGTCACTGGTAGCATCAAACAAAGAAAATCGTCCTTGAGTATGACAAATTTGAAGCCCAGGAGGTGAGTTGGTTGTGAGCAGGTAGTTGGAAAAGGACAGTCCCCCTGAGAGGTAGGCGGCAAGATCACTGCCACCCATTATGGGGAAAGCCCTGGCAAGCATGCAGGCAAAGGTGCACATATATAAGAGCAATAAATGCACAAGGAATGCACGCCTGAATGAGCAGCTGCACTAATAATTTCCTTTTGTCTTTCAGCCCACCCCTCCTGCACTGTAAGCAAGTCTGCTCTGTTTTCCGAACACAGAAGCATATGCAAAAACAAACAATGTTCTCTAAAATTTACAAAATTTGAACGAGTATTGCATGATGATCTTTCTGCAAATGTCTTGCTC
>JAJIZL010091522.1:0-20958 GCA_023969395.1 Amblyomma maculatum
CTGGCTCTGGAATAGAACAGACGTTTTGTGCAAGTGCTGTCTCACAAGTGGCGGAGGTGCGATTCGTATTCCCCACCTCTCGCTTTAGACCCGCCTACCGTTCTCCCTGGAGCTCCGTTCAGGCCTTCGCTTGCGTCCACGGTCCTGTGCTATGGATGAGGGCAACGGTGCTCGCTCACCCCCGGCGTCTCCTCCTCCTACTGCGGCTGCCCCTGCCTGGACTGTCACCAGCCGCCAGCGCGATCCCCAAATCTTTGCTGGCCTTCGCGGTGAAGATGTCGACGACTGGCTCGACAACTACAACAGGGTCAGTGCATTTAACCGCTGGGATGACGCTCATAAACTGCTAAACGTCGTCTTCTACTTGGCTGACGTCGCCAAAACCTGGTTCCTCAATCACGAGGATGACATCGCTGACTGGCCTACATTCACGGACCAGCTAAAGAAAATTTTCGGCACTCCGGCTGGTCGCTCAGAGCAGGCAAAGAAAAAACTTGAAGCTCGTCTCCAGCAGCCCGGCGAGTCCTATACGTCGTACATCGAGGACGTTCTGGCCCTTTGTCGCCGTGTCGACACTGCTATGCCTGAATCTGAGCGTGTTCGCCACTTAATTAAGGGCATCAACACTGCTGCTATCAATGCCTTCGTGTTTAAAAACCCGTCGTCCGTATCCGACATCACATCCACATGTCAACGTCTGGACCAGCTACAGTCCTGCCGCCTCGTGCAAGACCCCAGTGATGGTGGCTCCCTCATAGATGGAAATTTGCGGTCCCTAATCCGCACCATGATCCGGGAGGAGCTCTACGGCCTCACCAACCCCTCTGCAGTATCTCCAACTCTTCCGCCAGCAACGGTGAATTTGCGCAGCATCATCAAAGATGAACTGACGAATTTCAACTGCACTGTGGCACCTGCCCCACCTCCCATTGCCTCCCAACCTCCCTCGCCGCCTCCCAACGCCCCCCAACATTCCTTGCCAACCTATGCCGAGATTACTTCACGGCAACCCACTCCGCCTTCCCCGACTTGTTCGGCACCCGTGTGCGGTCACGTCGCGGCAATGGCACCATATCCTACAGTGCATCGTCCTGTTACAGCCTGGCGCCCCTCCCGCCCTGTGTGCTACTATTGTGGGATACGTGGCCACATTGCCCGTGTCTGTCGTCGCCGCCAACAAGACGAGCAACGGGGTTATGCTCCCTTTGAACGTGCCCGCGTGCGCCAGCCTGATGATTCTGCACTGCCCTACTCAGACTTTTACAGGCGTTCTTCCTCTCCTCCGAATTCCACCAATGTTTCACGGCCCTCGCGTCCTTCCCGACGCCGATCCCCTTCGCCTTTTCGCCGCACGTCACCGCTTCGTCCTGCCTCGCAACCCTTCCAACCTATAACGGAAAACTAACCGAAGCAGTTTTTGGAGGGAAAGCTGCTTCGAGTTCGAAATCTACAATTCCTCCTGGGCGACCGTCGAATATGTTAGTAGTGATTGTTGAAGGATTGTACGTTGAGGCCCTCATCGACACCGGCGCCGCTTATTCCGTCATGCATTTCTCTCTGTGTTCTCATCTGCGCAAAGTTATAACGCCATACATCGGTCCGCCACTTCGTGGAGCTAATGGAACTCTTATGAAACCCACCGGCCAATGCACAGCACGTGTCCTCATCGATAACCAGCGGCATCATATTGAATTTATTGTGCTCCCCACGTGCGTTCATCTCATGATCTTGGGGTGGGATTTCTTATCGTCGGCGTCCGCCCTCATCTCTTGCCGTGAGCGCCTTATTCATCTTGCGGACTCCGATACATTACCGACTTCTGATTGTTCACCACCACACGTGTTCGCAGCAGTTGATTTCGTTTTGCCCCCAGGACGCGAGCAGCTGATCATCGTGGCATTGGACTACCCTCTCGATGGCGAAGCCTTCGTTATGCCCGCTCCTCGGTGGACCTCCGACGGCCTAGCTCTTGCCTCGTGCCTCACCTCCTTCACCCGCGGTTGCGCGGTCGTTGCGGCCCTTAATACAACTCTCCAGCCGTTCTTACTGCCCAGAGGAGCCACAGTTGGGTTTATTTTTGACTGCGATCCCGTTCCCCTCAACACACTTTCCAGCGCACCACCGCCTCCTGCCAAGCCTCAATTTCCGACATCCTCTGCGCTCGCAGCCGCCATCAGCCCTGACCTTACATCCGAGCAGTCCACAGCTCTGCTAGACGTCCTCCTGCGGCACCGAGAGTCTTTTGATGTGTGCGCCTCAGCGTTGGGGAAGACCTCCGTCACCTCTCATCGCATAGAGACGGACGGCTCTGCTATTGTTCGACGAAGGCCGTATCGCGTTTCAGCAGCAGAACGCAAAATCATTGAGGAGCAAGTTGCTGACATGCTTGCTCGAAATGTCATCCGACCATCCACGAGCTCTTGGTCCTCACCTGTGGTCCTCGTTCGCAAAAAAGATGGCTCAGTCCGCTTCTGCGTGGATTACCGGGCACTTAACAAGATCACGCGCAAGGATGTTTACCCTTTGCCTCGTATTGATGACGCATTAGACTGTCTTCAAGGCGCTGAGTATTTCTCCAGTCTCGATCTCCGCTCGGGATACTGGCAAATTCCTATGCACGATGCAGACAAGGACAAGACTGCCTTTTCTACCCCCGACGGTCTCTACGAATTTAACGTGATGCCTTTCGGACTCTGCAATGCGCCGGCCACCTTTGAGCGCATGATTGATACCGTGCTTCGCGGCATGAAATGGAAAACATGCCTATGTTATCTCGACGACATCATTGTCTTCTCGTCAAACTTCACTCAGCACTTGCAGCGTCTCACTGATGTCCTCACGTCCCTTGCCCAGGCGGGGCTTCAGCTGAATACCAAGAAGTGCCACTTTGCCAGTAAGACCATCAAAGTACTCGGCCATGTCGTCAGTAAGGCAGGAATCCAGCCTGATCCCGAAAAAATTACGGCTGTCGTTAATTTTCCTCGGCCCCAACGTCAGAAAGATCTTCGCAGCTTCCTTGGCTTAGCCTCCTACTTCCGCCGTTTTATTCGGAACTTTGCAACAATTGCTGCCCCGCTACACAAGCTCGTGTCTTCCCAAGTGGTTTACACCTGGTCCACTGAATGTGAAGACGCCTTCAAAGCTCTCAAGCAGGCACTCACTTCCACCCCTGTGCTTCGCCATTTTGACGCTGACGCGCCCACCATACTTCACACAGACGCCAGTGGCCACGGTATTGGCGCGGTTCTCTTACAACGCAACGCAGTGTCTGAAGAGCAAGTCGTCGCATACGCCAGTCGTACGCTTACTGCAGCTGAGCGTAATTATACTATTACCGAGCAAGAGTGCCTCGCTGTTGTTTGGTCGGTTCAAAAATTTCGACCTTATTTGTATGGCCGCCACTTCACCATTGTCACAGACCATCACGCACTCTGTTGGCTGTCATCGCTGAAGAACTTATCGGGTCGACTGGGTCGCTGGGTACTACGTCTTCAAGAATACACCTTCACCATCACTTATAAATCTGGGCGAAAACACCTCGACGCTGACGCCCTCTCCCGCTGCCCATTGCTACCTACTGACGCGGCCCCACATACGGTCTCCTCTCCCTGCTGCCATCCGAGTCAGCCTTCTTCTGGCCACCTGAATGTTGCACCCATCACTACAGCTCCACTCGAGAACAATGCTGATTTCTCGTCCCTGCAGCTGACTGACCCTTACTGCCGCACAATCATCGCTCGCCTCCGTGGAGAATCAGTTGTCCCAAACAGTCGCTTGCGCCGTCAGCTTCGTCGGTTCCGATTTCACCATGGAACACTTTACCGCGACATTTATCACCCTACGGGTCAACGCTGGGTACCCGTTGCCCCTCGCTCCCTTCGTTTTAAAATTATGGAGGCTTACCACGACGACCCCACTGCTGGACATTTAGGCCACTTTAAAACTTACGACCGTATCAAGAGCCGCTACTTCTGGCCTGGGCTTTCTGCCAGCGTCGCCAAATACATTTCATCATGTCCGTCTTGCCAGCATCGCAAGCGTTCAACATCCCCTCCTGCTGGCCTACTGCAACCTCTACCTTGCCCATCTGTGCCTTTTGACACGGTCGCCATTGACTTATTTGGTCCTCTCCCTTTGACGTCAGACGGCAACCGTTTTGTTGTCACTGCCATCGACCATCTAACGCGGTACGCTGAAACCGCACCTCTTCGCTCCGGTGCCGCCTCTGAAGTCGCCGATTTTTTCCTGCGTGCGATAGTTTTGCGTCATGGTGCTCCTCGTATTCTCATTAGCGACCGTGGAAAGACATTTCTTTCTCAAGTCCTTGAGGAAGTACTGCGCGCAGCCAACACCGTCCATAAGACTTCTTCTAGCTACCACCCTCAGACCAACGGACTCATCGAGCGGTTTCATCGCACTTTGTCCGACATGATATCCATGTATATCGCTCCTGATCACCGGAACTGGGACAACGTTTTACCTTTCGTCACCTACGCCTACAATTCCGCTGTTCAGCGCACTACTGGTTATAGCCCTTTCTTTTTAGTTTATGGCCGTCAACCATCGACAGTACTGGACACTACTTTCTTCTCTGCTCCCTCTACGTCTGAATCTCTGGGCGAAGAGTTTGCCACTCGTATGGCCCAGTGTCGCCAACTTGCCCGTTTGAACACTGAAGATGCTCAACAGGAACGCAAAGCCCTGTATGATCAACGCCATCGAACTCCCTGCTTTTACCCCGGTGATGAAGTTCTCCTGTGGACACCAATCCGCATTCCTGGCCTATGTGAGAAGTTTCTCCATCGTTACATTGGCCCTTATACAGTACTCCAACAAACGTCTCCGGTGAACTATCGCGTTATTCCCTCGCACACCGTCGCAGATCGACGTCGTCGCTCCGACGAGATCGTCCACGCCTCGCGCATGAAGCCCTATGCCCGTCGTCCCTCATCCCTGTAATCAGCGACCAGGGTGGCCGCTCTTTTGTCGGGGGGATTTGTGTGAGCGCAACGCGTGAACTTTCACCTCTTTCATCTGTATAGATCCATCATCATTATCATCATCATCGCTGACTGCTGCTCGGAGCGTCGCGCGCTGTGTGCCAGCTGGCTCTGGAATAGAACAGACGTTTTGTGCAAGTGCTGTCTCACAATATATATATATTATTTTGCATATACTGCGGAAACGCAAGGAACACAGGCGATCTCTATCTTTCACATGCCACCTTACAGGGCCAACAGCCCGCTCTCACAGACTCCGTAGCTCGGATCTTTCAAAAACCTGTCGGTAATTTCAGGATTATTATTTTTCGCACATCGAATCGCATCAGTTAGCCCCATCAGCAACGCTAGTTTAGAGGCTGAATGGAACACATTTGCTTCCACTTATAGGCTCATTGTGAAGCCACAGCGCTACTTCAGCCTATTTGTACATCCATAGGCAACGAAAGAGGCAACCATAACCAGACCGATAGTGTTTACATCCCATCGTGTCAACTATAGGGCTCCACAACTATTCAGAAAAGCAGCAGCGCGCGCCGGCGTCGAGCGCGCTTTTTGCCACTGTCAAGATCGCGACAGCCTGCGTTACTTGACGAGCGCCCCCTCCACCCAGCAAGTTCTATATATCCGTCTTAGTTGGGCTATGCCAAATGGGCCACATTTCTTCAGCTAGGCAATTGGGGATCGCGGACGCTATGTAAAGCTAGAACTTGTATTCACAGCGACTAAGGCTAGAACTTGTATTCACAGCGGCTCTCATATTAGCTGAGATCTTGTTCCTGACTAAACATGTACAAAGCTGTACATAAAGTTCTATGCCAACTCTGACATCCTGCTCTCGGTACGTGTCTGTTGTCTCGTTCTCGTGGTCACACAAGCAAACAGTCTTGGTCCCGGAACCAGAGCATATCAACGCTCTCTTCCGGGTTGCTGACATAATCTTCTGGCAGATTTCCGGTTCTGCTACAGGAGTTGCAACACTGATTAGAGCTCCAAAATGGAAGCTGCTATAAGTTGGGGCTCGTGGATGTACACAATCGCATAAGGCGTGGGACCGGTTGGGTTTTGTAGGGCACTGTTATGATCGTAGGTAGCCGGTCTGCGGTGCTGGTCTCACTCCGCCTGAATTTATTTTAAGGCGATAGCCTTTAATGGCTATTACCTGCGGCCATAATCTTGTCCTTCCGTGCGTCCTTAATTCTTTTTGTTACGTTTCTCGGGAATCTGCCGACAATTGCACGCACGTAAAGGTAGCGCACTAAAAGCCGCGTGTTTGGTCGGTGGACCCCCGAAAACGACAAGGCACTTGCTTAATTCAGCCTGGCTGCGCTACCCGTCGTCTGCTGCCAGCGACAACGTCCTGGCGGATTACCCAGCATGCATCGCTTCATGCAAGTTCCCTATAGTAAATCGAGGATTCTTATCTCTCTCGCAGTATTTCACATAATAATGCAGCTTATCATTATTGTAGAAAGTGTGTGTGTGTGATATACCAGAGAATGAATTCACGGATTAGTGAATTGGCGAGCACCAAAGAATATATGTGCGATTGACGATGAGCAATACAAGGCGCTGATAGGAGTTATCAACGCGTTGCGCCATACCTTTAAAAGCTCGCCCTAAGAGCCTTAAAATGTGTTCACTACTAGCAACATGAGGTAATATGACACATGGACAAAATATTGGGCCCAGTCAATTTTGGAAATGAAGTCTGTGGCATAGGGACGGACGTTCCGTCCAGGATCTGTTTGGAGATTAGAACTGGTGATGGCCAAATATATATATATATATATTGTTACGGTGAAATAGAAAAGGGGTGTTTATTTACAGTGATATGGCAGTGGGATACGGTGAAGCCTACTAGCCCCCAGGCACCAACGCTTTCTCCTCTTCTTCTCTCAGACCAGCACAATTCTTCCTCATCGTCAGTGGCGTGACAATATATATATATATGGAAGCAGAGGTAAAAATGACGAGGGCAGCGTTCAAAATTGGCAAGCTCGTTATAAAGTGCCATATGAAGAGTACAACAGAAAATTAGACCATGACTTCAGCGCGAGGAAGTTATTTCGCGTACCACTGAATGAACGGCGTTGCTTAAATGTTGCGCACAATAGCTTCCTGGGAAACAATTTAATTTGATAGACAATTGTGCCCCATTGTAAAACAGTAATATTATTAACAATTCTGTTACGCACTGAGGACGTACCGAGGCGGTTATATAAAGCACACGGAACCGAGAGTTTTCATTTCATTTCATTTCATTTTATTACCTAAAGACCCCTCGCGGGGTATTACATAAGGGGTGGGATGAGCAGAAAAGGTACAAGACAATGCAATATATGTGATCATATACAAAAAATGTTGTTTAGATTGCTAGCAAACGATAAAGGGCAGGTGATGTCGACGATATGCTGGGGAAGGCCGTTCCAATCTTTAGCTGCACGTGGGAAGAAGGAGGCTGAAAAAGTAATAGTTCGGGCACGTAGGCGAAACACTGCTGCCGCTTATTTCGCCCTACGGCTGCTTCTGCTCTATTATGATACCCGGAAATACGTGACACTTGCCCCTTCGTAGACAAAAACACCGGGGACAGTAAGTTTAGCACAATGCCGAAGATGAAACGTTTTTAGCCCCTTGAAATACACAATTTGCTCCTGCGTAAGAACCGGTCACTTTCAGATCGGCATGTTGTCACGCATTTCACGTCCCTAAAGTATTCCAGAATAACAAACGAGCTGCTGTAGTGGAACAGGAGCTTCTCCACAGCAACACTAAATCACCGGGGACATAGCAGACATGAGGGCTTCTATTGTCGTAACCGTCATTAGAGCGTTCCTCTGAGTAAAGTATGCGTAAGCGATCAAAGTGGCGAGCCTCTTCAGCTCGGCATAAAGTGACGAAGATAGAAGACTCTTTGTGGAGAGAGATAGGAAGGATTGTATTGACATAGATGCGGGGAACTAGAGCAATAAGGAGGTCAGTCGTCTCATGCAGCGCAGTATTATACCCATGTGTCTTGAAAGGTAGGATGTCTTTCCAGTTCTTATGATCAGACTCGACGACGTCGCCAATATGGTTATGAGAGTGCAGTTGGTGCGTTCAACTAACCACCTTACTTTTAGATGGTGCGATGTTTCGCGACGAAAATCGAAAGCACCGAAACTAAGTAGGTTTTCAGCAACATCAGCTGCGAATTGGCGCCCCCGGTCACTGATGACAACTGGAGAGGGACTGTGTGGCAGAACGATATATCGAAGATATAGGCACACTTAGGAAGCAGTAACTGATACTACCGCGCCTTATTCCGAATTTTGGGCAGGATGGTAAAAACATGCTACAATACATTCGTTACCACAGAGAAAGGGCCAATATGAGGTAGATGCGCACCTGCTCAAAAGGTGCGGTAGTAGGTGTGATAGGTTGGGGTTGCCCTTGTGGACGAGTTGCAGGCATCCTTACCCCTGGCACTTTGCACAACTAGCTATGTAAGACGCAATTGCTTGGTCTATTTTTGGTTGTACTTAACTTTCGTTGATTTACTTCGGTTGTCATATGATGTATGCGGTCCAAAGTGCAGGAGAAATACAGGTAGCAAGTTATTAGATGAGGAAGCCGTATGAACGCGTATTTAAGAATTAGGAGCAGCTTGCCTCTCTTGGCATTACAATGTTCTGGAAAGCTCAATTTCATCGCGAAAGTACTGCCCAAGCTGGAAGAAATTCGGTCTTGACATGGTTTCTTGTGACGTTAAAAAACTAGCCGACCGACCAATGTCTGGTAAATCACCTCCACCTACTACCACCTTCAATAGGCATCGAACTCAGAGCTCACCAAAACAAAAATTGCAGACAAATTACCAAACAGTATTGCATAATCAGTGGACTGCGTCAAGTACATGAATAAGTATCCTCACGCACAAAATCCACTTGTTTAAAGACACCTCAATGAGATGATTTGAAGCTGCCGTAGTTCCATTGGCAGACATTGTAATATATGCTAGGTATCTTTCTTTTTTTGATCCATACCAGTGTTTGACCGCTCTATTGTGGCCCTGCTAAGCCGAATGAAAGTGAAATCGATGTTTAGAAGCCATAGCAATAGATGTAAAGAAAAGATTTCAAATGAGTTTACTGACTTCATAAGAAGTCTCTATTGCCATCATTTGGCATAGATCAACAGTCAACACGTACCCTGTAAACGTTATTAGAGTATGAAATGTAATTTGAAAGGCGAATATCTTTTAGAACATCACGAAATATATTGAGCTGCAAATGGGACCGCTAGCAACAGAACATTATTAAAATTCCAGGAAATATATGTAGCCACCGGATGGGAATAAGTACAATAGAACATACACGTGCGCGTAGCGTACCTAAATATTTTTCCTGTTTCCCGAAGCAACACCGTCGGGCATAGATCATTAAAACTTTGCCAGAGATTCCACGCAGCGGAGATTCCGGCTAGCGGACATAGTATTGGTGCTATCCTTGCCCAGTCCCAGCATGGTTCCTCCCGCGTCATTGCTTATGCTAGCCGCCTGCTTTCGTCCTCTGAGCGCAATTATTCAATCACAAAGCGGGAATGCCTTGCACTTGTTTGGGCGCTGACCAAATACAGCCCTTATTTGTTTGGGCCGTCCTTCAGTGTAGTCACTGATCATCATGCTTTGTGTTGGCTGTTCTCATTTAAGGACCCCACTGGCCGCTTAGGTCGCTGGGCCTTACGAATACAAGAGTATGAATTTACTGTGGTGTACAAGTCCGGCCACTTACACCAAGACGCTGACTGCTTGTCCAGCCATCCCGTAAATCCTCCCGATTTGTCCGACCATACTGCTGATGACTATGTTTTGTCCATCTCGGACTTTAACAATATCGGCTCCGAACAGCGTCGTGATCCTGCCCTGCAACCAATTACTGACCAGCTGCGCAACATCCCCGATCCTTCCGCCAACATGTTTGTACTCCATAACGAGACATTATACAGACGCAATATGCGTCCAGATGGCGCGGACCTTTTACTCGTCGTTCCGGCTCATCTGCGCTCTAGTGTCCTCGCCCAACTTCACGACGTTCCTATAGCAGGACACTTGGGAGTATCATGCACGTATGACAGTGTGCGGCGCAGATTTTTCTGGCCTGATCTCTACAGCTCTGTCCGTCGCTACGTCGCCGCTTGTGAGCTGTGTCAGCACCGTAAGACACCCTCGCTTCAACCTAGTGGGCCCCTGCAACCAATTCCAGTGCCGACAGAGCCGTTATCTCATGTGGGCCTCGATCTTCTTGGCCCTTTTCCGACATCGACTTTTGGAAACAAGTTGATTGCTGTGGCGACTGATTATGCCACCCGATATGCTGTAACAAGGGCTATCCCTACCAGCTGCGCCTCCGACGTTGCCGACTTTCTTCTGCATGATGCCATCTTGATTCATGGCGCTCCACGTCAACTGCTCACAGATCGTGGCCGCTGTTTCCTCTCTCAAGTGGATCATGACCTTCTCCGCTCATGCGCTACTCGTCACCAGTTCACCACGGCCTACCATCCGCAAACCAACGGTCTTACTGTGCGCCTAAATCGCACTCTGACCAACATGCTGTCTATGTATGTGTCCGATCACCATCGTGACTGGGATGTCTCCTTACCTTTCGTCACGTTCACCTATAACTCCTCAAGCCATGATACCGCCGGATACTCTCCCTTTTATCTACTCTTCGGCCGTGACCCTTTACTCCCATTCGACACCTTGCTGCCTCTTGACGACTCTTCCTGCAGCTACGCTTTGGATGCCATCGCCCGCGCTGATGCCGCCCGCCACATTGGTCGAGAGCGTCTTGGAGCGTCTCAGCGCTCTCAAAAATGTCGTTACGACCTTCATCACCGAGACGTCCACTACCCTCCTGGTTCCCTTGTACTTCTTTGGCACCCGGATCGCCGTGTAGGTATGTGTGAGAAACGTTTGCCTCGTTACGTGGGCCCTTGCTCCGTCTTTCGGCAAGTCACTGATGTGACCTATGAGATCGCCCCTTTACAGCCCAAGGATCCTTCCACAACCCCTCATCCAGAACTCGTGCATGTCGCCTATCTAAAACCATATCATTCGAGTTCTCCGGTGTAGGACGCACCGAGATGGTGCTTTTTCGGCGCGGGGAATACTGTTACGGAGCACAGTATATCGAGACGACGACGACGTGCTGATGTGAAGTGGGGAAGAAGACGACGCTCAGGCCCAGCTGACTTTGTTCTGTGGAGTGCAGTGTGTGGCGTGCGTCTAACAGTGAACTAGCGTTTACCCCTGTGTTCTTGCCTTAACAATATTATGGCAAAGTGCGCTATTCATTCAAAATGCACTCTATTTTTAAACCAAGCCGACAGATTTATGTTGTGACGAAACACCTGCGGATGGAAAGCCTTTCCGGGGTCTGCCTGGCTTGACAACTCGCATTTTTGAAGACGGTTAAAAGAGATTGGCTTCTAAACAACTTAATATACTTTGTTGCACTCTTCTACAATGCACTCGCCAACACTTATCTATTAGCCGCCTACATGCTTTATTAGAAATAAGAAAAACAATTCGACATATTCGTCGCGCACAACTGTTTCTACTGCTCACATTTCCGACTCCTATTCTCCTCTGTCCTAATAGTACCTTACTTTGAAAATCACCTTTTATTGGTCCGAAGCGCTGATATGACCGGTACGTCGTGAAATTAGAAACCATCCGTGTTGCAAAAAGAAAGGTCTTAAAATTTTTAAACTATGAATCTGTAAATATCATCAAAAATTACCATGTACCTACATGTTAGCACTTCGTATATTATACTGGCTTTGACAAATCTTTAACGCCCTGGGGTTTTCTTGAGGGCCACATCATGTTGCTTGCAATTTTTCCAGCCTTACAAATGCCTTGAAGGTAAGAAGAGTTAGCGTCCTTCCCTCTCAAGAGTGTAGCATTCCCACAAAAAAAAAATGAAGCAGCCCGGCGTGGTTCATAAACTCGCCAGTAGGGATCTAAAACTTTGAAGAGAGCTGCAGCTCTGCTGCTTTCTTTAAGGCTTCTGTCTGTGAAAACTGAGTTATCGAAATGCAGCCTCAAACACATCAAAGCTATGTTTGAGTTGACGAACAAATCGTTATTGTTGTCGTGATTTATAAATTCTTTTTTTATGGATAACCGCGAATTTCATCGACTTTAAATGTGCAGTTCTATAACTGCTACATATAAATTCATGCGAGGCAACTAACTGACCTAATGACCTATTGAGAATTGTCGCGTTTGTATAAACATAACCCATAGCCATCACCAAAAGCCATGGTCATAAGTATAAGTCATTATGCGACGTATTCTTTACAAGTTACCCCATTGAGAGATAGCGTAACGTGAAGCATCGCATGCTGCTACACGTAAGTGTCTTAATTGTCTTTGCTGATTATTTTTGTTCGTTATCAAGTGCAAGTCCGTTCGTTCGCAAGGGCGATTGCCTTCCTCATTTCCATGCGATGAAACTTGTGGCTTGACGGAATGGCCGCAGATGGTTACCTCACAAAGGCACCAGTAATGCTAATTTACATGTGTAACATGAAAACGGGATCCACTTGAATAGATATAACATCAGTATTGGTGGTTATTTTGGCTTACAGGTAAACGGGAAAATTTGTTTGTCTGTAGATGTTAATCGCCAAATGAAAATATGTTTTTTAACTAACATTTTTCGCCCCCACTCGCTCCAATTTGTTCAAACATTTTTCAGATGGCAATTTTATTGACTTTAGAAGTATACTGATGTTCCACGTCATGCTCTTTTGAAAGAGAACAAACTTTGAAAGGAAATGCAATTAATATCATCTTCGTGTCATGCCCTAGAAAAGTAAACAAACAATAATATATATTTGGGGTTTCAAAAAGCCCTTAGAATCTATTTCGAAGGCACGCAGATCAGGCGGCTGTTGCACTGCGGTCATTTCTTCTGACTTCACAGCCTAGCTCTTGTGTTCTTTACTTGACACGTACTATAATACTGGAGCCCTCCAATACGCAGAGCAATAGAGATCTCTTCATTATGTCGTTATTGTCCTAAAGTCTCGGTCCAATAAAATTGTTGAACCGGGAGATTACTGCTTGAACAATATGCCGATAATGTCGTTAACTGTATTTCAAAAAGAAAGACTAGATCTGTGGTCTGTGATGTTAAGTTTATGTTTTTTTGTTCTCGCTTTATGATTGTTCAATCGCAGTTTTGGCCAAAATTATGTTCCAATAAGCCTATAAATGTACCTGAAACACCAGGCTGCAGTAGTATACTTAGTAGCTCAGCGAATCACACACCCCTATAGGGAAACTATTTATTTCTTTATCTGCCAGACATCCTCCCTGCGATGTTAGGTTCGACATTTTTCACTGTAGTAGCGACACCTACGGTGGCCTTTTATTTGTATTCGTTAAACTGCGCATCCAATTTAGTCTTCCTAATAAAACTTAAAGATGAACACAAAGTCATCACTCTAGGTGTGCGACCGTATGAGCATTCATAACCCCAGTGAAGCGTGCTGCGTGGTATTTGCCCGTAAATCAACAACTGCGCCAATTCAAAAACCGGCCTTTTTTATGCGTTCCTATATTTCGTGGGCCGCAATCAAAGCAAGGTAGTTCCTTTTTCACAACCCATCTTGCCCGACTAAGACTGTCCGCTGTTCATGAACAATGTTTATGGAAGGCAAACCTCGAAAAACACCCTACTAAACTTTGGCGCAGAACGTTCTTCGATACAAGTTGCGCACATGACTCAGAGCCTCTGTCAGACTCATATTCAACATGCGC
Source organism: Amblyomma maculatum (assembly GCA_023969395.1). Lineage (NCBI taxonomy): Eukaryota > Metazoa > Arthropoda > Arachnida > Ixodida > Ixodidae > Amblyomma > Amblyomma maculatum. The sequence continues at coordinate 13,819 of JAJIZL010091522.1, forward strand.
ACAATTATGTCCACTGTTCGACATATGCTTTTAGTCATCTGCAATAAGCATTGCGGAGATATCGCTGTGGCTACCCTTGTTTTCTTATTTTTATTTAGCATCTAAAACTATAATTTCTATCGTTTCATGATTCATTCCAATCTCTTAAGGATCATTTCGTTAGGCTTTTCTTAATTACATAGGGGAAAGTACTTTTTACTTACCATCACGCGATTTCAAAAATCATTATCGTGTCTTGAAACATACCTTTATTGTGCGATTTGCGGTGCTTTCTTTATTCATTAAATTCCAGAGCTGTACTTTTTATGATATTGTTACTTAGCTGTATTCGCTGTTCGTGATGAGGATGAAGAAGTGCAACAGACTCGGAGAAGACGACGACACTGAGTGTTCTGAAAACGTTGCCCTCATCAACGTTAATTGTGCACACAGCTTTGGGACTGTAAATCTTCCACGTTAAGTTATGATAACTCAGCTGCTAGAAAACGGTCATTTTTATTCGACTTCAACGTTACGCTCTATTCAATTGTAGCTCTTTAAATTCAAATCAAGGAGTGCAATGCTGAAGCATTCCAGATGGGAAAAAGCTATTTTAGGCTCTTGGGTACAGTATCTGCAGACATTGAGAAGAATACGTTATGGGGCTCTTTTATTTGTTATTATATCAATATCTTACAGAAATAAATGGACCGGATAGAGATAATCGTAACATATACATTGCTTTTCAGTAATTGTAACAGAAAACAACTTGCCCAGTAATATTCATTATGGAAATCGATATATTTACCATATCCAGCTAGTGCAACTACCGTGACTAGCATTATGCAGAGAACATTTGTGTCCTGGCGCAAGGAACCAAATTACTAAGTCGACATAATTTACACAAAATTGTTATTAATAATGTGAATGCGAACTATTTCTACGTAGAATGCTCGTTAGTTATTGAAATCATCATCAATCACTACATGCTTATTCTATATCCTCTCTTATTTTTACTGTTTTATTTTGTTTAGATTTCTCCCTTAAATTGAGGATAATCTGAATGTTTGGACTGAAGATGTTATATCCGCGTGTATAGAAAGCTTTAAAGACAGCCTTGCACAAGCAGTTTTTATTATTGTCGCTTCTCTCAGCTGGAAATTTTTTTTTCGTATCAGTGAGTAGAAGGTAGTGTGCTTTTGCAGATTCCAATCCGAAAGCATTTCCTTCGTCATGAGTGGCGTGGACAGAGCCGGTCATCAAGCGTGTCATAAAACGTGTCTGTGCGAAGTGTCAATGATCATTTTTATGAATAAATAATAAACAGCTTAGTAAGGACGCATGTAAATAGTTGGAATAATTACATATAGCTCGCTAAAACAGAAATCAGATTACTTAATTATTTGAAATAATGAATTCACCTTTGGGTGGGAGCTGTGGACAGAACGTGCCTACAGAAACTGTTATCAGAGTGTGTCCATGCGAATACTCAGGTTATTTTGACACTTGGTATCCAATCTAATTCAAGTAGTACCAACACGACACGAATCTCCAAATCGAATGGATCACCTTAAGATTTTTTTTCCCAGCAATCCCAATACTTTACCTCATTAGAATTTGATCAGAATTGATATCCTATACCGAGTGCGGCCATTGGAGTGCTGACTATCAAGTTCGGACTTGCCGCACTCAATATATGTGTCCCTAGGTTACCAACCTTTGCGGAATTTGACCAAAATCTTTTTCTGACTTATTACAAGTACGGTTACTGCAGTGTTGACCTTGAAATTGTCCTGGCCACCCCTGAAATTTCGACCGCCTGGACCGCCGAAATTGGATTTTGTCCGTATCTAGCCAAACTTCGAGTCAAACCTAATTGTTTGTGGCCGACTGATTGCATGATGACGCAGATTTATGCGGGCCACACTCCGAATTTGGCACCCTGGACCTAGGCATTTGAAGCCGTCCGAATTTGACAACAAATTGGTCACTAGCCTAATTTTATTATGGTAAATTGAATGCAGACTTCAAAATTTGGATGTAACATCCACTTGAACCCCCATTCACTTCGTCCTAATTTGGCCAATAGGAATTCAAGCTAAGCAACGGTATTAAGCACCGCAAGGCAGAGCTCATAATGGAAGTAGGAACAGATCTCGCTATGTTTTCAGCATTTCTGCACATAAGGCGGCTTATGAAGCGCATAGCGGTACTTTTTGGGCTTTTGTTTAGCCTACACTAAATTATTGCATTTCACACTTGTAGTTTCCACCTTGTGTCTCTTTGTACAGGCAAAATGATGTAGTAATTTCAGTTTCTGCTTGATTATATTAGCGTATTGATAATCAAAAACAGTTGTGTAAAACACTTCTACGGGGGGCCTACGGTAATGTCCCTTCTAGAACCCAACAAAAAATAAATTCATTCCGCGTCGGGTTCTTTTCGTGATCAGCTGCAAATGAAGATAATTTAAACAGAGGAAATAAATGCTATGACTCCAACATTCGAGAACATTTATTGAAAGTCCTTCTATTCCTTTCGCAAAATATCTTAACATCTCTTTATTCCAACGGCGCAATTTAGGGTCATCAGACATGTTGTACTTAATGAGGCGAATATTTCTCCTAGAAATGCCGAAAGTTGGGCGAGTTGGTTAACATTCATGATGGAAAATAGCGCGAAAGTACACGAAGGACGGAAGGAAGTAAGACACGGGCAAGCGCTAACTCGCAACTGCAGGGTTTATTGCTGAAGCACGCAATAAATACAGGTCACTTGAAAAAAATAGCAGAAAAAACAAACGGGAAGAGAAGAGAGAGAGAGAGAAGCAGCCACCTAAATGGGAAGCTAGGTCATAACATAACAGTGATAAACAGTAACACGTGCCACTCATTGCTGGGGGGGGGGGGGGGGAAGATACAGCTAAGTAAAGAAAAGTAAAGTTAATGTAAAGTAGAGTCTAAGAAATCAAATTCGCAATCTACCAAGTTAACCGACGGTTCGCTTACACAAATTTTGACATTTTTTAATATAGTAAGCCTCCATAATTTCACGAACCAGCTTGTCACGATGTCTAAAAAGAACGGTGGCCATAGAAAAAAGCGGTGTGCACTTTTGTTTCCCCTTATGGTTCTCTTTAATGCTACAAGAGCGGCAATGCTCCGGAAGATTCCCAGACTGTTCTTTTAAGGAGTTGTGGTGTTCCCCTAGCCTAACGTTGAGACACCGCCCCGTTTGTCCTATGTAAACGCCTCCGCAAGACAAAGGCAGCTTATACACCACGCCGATCCCACAGGGTACAAACGGCGAGCGGTGTTTAACGGAGCACCCACGCCTCTTTTTCTTGTCGCCGCCAGTTTCCTGCCGAGTTCGAATATGAGAGCACAAACTGTTCAATTTTGTCGGTCCAAAATCAGTGGCACGTGTTACTGTGTATCACTGTTATGTTATGACCTAGCTTCCCATTTAGGAGGCTGCTTCTCTATCTCTCTCTCTCTCTTCTCGTCCCGTTTGTTTTTTCTGATATTTTTTTCAAGTGACCTGTATTTATTGCGTGCTTCAGCAATAACCCCTTCAGTTGCGAGTTAGCGCTTGTCCGTGTCTTACTTCCTTCCGTCCTTCGTGTACTTTCGCGTTATTTCCGTCATGAATTTCTCCTAGATGCGGGATTATGTGGGATTATGTGGCTAAAGCTGTGGTATGAGCGGACCAAATGCAGGGACATTAGGGAGGCTTTTCCCTTTGGTGGTGTAACAAGGCTCGCAGTAATGTCACTGCGGTCAGTAGGCTAATGAGATTCTACAGAGTGAAATACGTATCCTTCTCTTCTCGTCGATGAGAGAAGGAAGAGGCGTGCTTGCGTATGAAATACCTTTATGCGCACGATCAAAGAAGACGCGGACAGGTGAAGATGGAGGCCTAAATTTGTCACTCGCCCTAATCCGGACCGTCGCAGGTGCCGGCCACCTTTTGGACACCGACCGTCAAGCATATGAGAAGGAAGACCTTCCAAGCCTTTTTAAGGGAGGGATTGAAGAATAAAGTAGGGATTCGATTCGCTTGGTCCCACCATGTGGGACAGAGGCAAGCGGCTCTGCACAACAGTCCTGCTTCATGTTCTGTTCGTATCGAGGAGTTTGAGACTGCAATACGACAATCCGCCGGGGTTTGATAGCCCTCGTATGATCACACTGCCAGTGCCGAACTTTGCAATCGTCAATAATTTCGCAGAACCGCCCGAGCCGATGACCTAGCTCCATCCAGCCTTATCCCTAACTGCACCCATTACAAGTCTCTGAATACTTCCTCTAAGCAAGTTGTGAATAGTACTGGGAAGATCGTGTCTCCTTGCCTGAAACCTTTCTTTATGAGAATTTTGTTACTGTCTTTATGCAGAACTATTATTGCTGTGCAGCCACTATATATATATATCTTCCAGCACTTTCACGTACGGCTCGTCTACCCCCTGATTTCGCAATGCCTGCATCACCGCCGAGGTTTCAACTGAGTCAAATGCTTTTTCATAATCAATGAATGCTATGTATAAGGGCAGGTTATATTCCGAACATTTTTCTATCACCTGGTTGGTGGTATGGATATGATCGATAGTAGAGTACCGTTTCCGAAACCCTGCTTGATCCTTTACTTGATTGCAGTATAAGGTTGTCCTGATTCTATGAGCGATTACTTTAGTAAATACCTTACACGTAACAGACAGTTAGCTGATTGGTCTGTAATTTTTAAGGCCCTTAGCGTCCCCTTTCCTATGAATGAGGACAATGTTTGCGTTCTTCCATAGTTCCGGTACCGTCGATGACACTAGGCACTGCGTATAAAGGGTGGCCAATTTTTCTAGCACTATAGCCATCTGTAGTTATCTGACCCTCTCCAGCTACCTTCCCCCTTTTCATAGTATATATTGCTTTCCTAACCTCGTCCTTCATCACTGGTGGAACTTCTGACTGTTTATCCCTACCTCCAATCTCATTACAGTCCTGACTAATTTGGCTACTGTACAGATCAGTATAGAACTCCTCTGCTATTTTGACTATCGTTTCCATATTAGTGATGACGTTGCCCGCCTTGTCCTTTAGTGCATACATCTGATTTTTGCCTATGCCCAATTTCTTCTTCACCGATTTAAGGGTTCCGCCGTTCTTTACAGCATGCTCATTTTTCTCCTAGTTATACTTCCTTATATCGGCCACTTTTATTTATTAGCTTTGATGTCTCTGCCAATTCTATCTTGTCTGTTGGATTGGCAGACTTCATACTCTGGCGTTTCTTGATTTTGCTACAGAAACTAGAATGTTATGGTATAGTAGGCCCTGTATCTCTCCTTCTGAAAAGCTATTTACAAGATCGTAAACAAATAATTAATATTAGTGGAACTACCTCTGTAGATAAAGATATTAACCAAGGTGTTCCTCAAGAATCTATTTTAGGACCTTTACTGTTCATATTATATATTAACGACCTTCTTACTTCTGTTAGTCCAACTCACTGTGTTTTATACGCGGACGATACTACCGTGTCAGTATATAACACGTTCATTGATGATCTTACTGTTGATTTGAATACCGTTTTGTGTAACATAACAAAATGGTGTCTTAATAACCATCTGGTTATTAAACCCACTAAAACAAAGTTTTTAATCTTCAAAAGTAGCCAGAAAATCCTTCCATGCACTCCTACGTTAACCCTTTGTTCTTAAACTGTCCTAGCTTCCGATAACACTAGCTTTCTGGGCGTTATTCTTGATTCTGCACTTAAACTCTCAGCCCACATTACTCATCTGAAAAAAATATCTATGTTTGGCATCCGAGCTCTCATTAAAGCACGCCCATATTTTCTTTGTTACATTCTCTTATCTCTGTATTATGCTTTCATTCACAGTCGCCTCACTTACGGGATTGTCGTTTGGGGAAATGCTTCCAACTGCCATTTATCGTCTGCACAGCATATACAAAATCAGGCCATCCGCATTATTTCCTGCAACACTTTTTCCACTAGCGCTCGTCCCTTATTATATAAACATCATATCTTACCAGTTCACCAGCTCTTTCAGCATCACCTTGTAATCTCGTCCTTTAGGCTATTGAATGGCAGCTTGCAATTCCAGTTTGTTAATTCGTTACTACTTTCGAACTATAACTCTACAAGATTTGCAGCGAATAACAATTTACTACTCCCGAAAGCTCGTACTAATTATGGAAAAGTGACGACATCTTTTGCAGCCCTTTCATTTTGGAACTCATTGCCTTTAACACTGAAAACTTATATGTCCTTGCCCACATTTAAGAATAACTTGAAGGAATATTTGTTGAATTGCTGTTGTTTTATACTTTTTATGTCTGATACCTGTGTTAGTGCCTTTGATTTTGTGTAAAACTGCTGATTCGCCTAATTCCTTTGTTACTGCCTTCATTTTTGTGTAAATATACCGATTTTCCATGTTTTGTATATTAGAACCTTTTGCTAAGTTTGCTGTAATTTATTTTGTTGTATTGACCTATCGAGGGTCCCGGTGCAGTCTTATGACTACGGGACCCTCGTCTGTATTTTTATGCATTTTGTAAATATGTTCATTCTAATAAACTTTCACTTTCACTTTAAATCTTTCGTCTCCTTTGACAGCTCACCGGTATCCTCTCTAGCTATCCTACCGCCTACTTCTACAGCGTACTCAGTAATGATATCTCTAAAATTATTGTTTATTGCTTCTAGGATAACGTCGCCGTCCTTAGTTAGAGCTGAATATCTATTCTGTAGTGAGATCTTGAACTCTTCTGCCCTCCCCCTCACCGCTAATTCGTTGATGGGCTTCTCTTTCACTAACCTGTTGCGTTCCTTCTACAGATTTAGACCAATTCGGGACCTCACCATCCTGTGGTCACTGCATCGCACTTCATCAACGATCTTCATCAACGTATGCGCAAATGCATTCTCCCGAGCATGCCCAGTTCGTCCCTTTAGAGCACTGAAGAAAGAAGCGAAAGGGTAATGAGGTGCAACGAGAAGAGGCCTGGAGACAGCGGTTGGAATTCAGTTAGAACAAAACATGGGCATAAAACTACCGTCGGAAAAGAAGTATTGTAATAGCAGTCATTTCTAAATCGTTTTCAGAGCATAGAGGTTGGTCGTTACAATGGAAAGTTTATG
>JAJIZL010091523.1:0-13408 GCA_023969395.1 Amblyomma maculatum
CAAGTACGGTTCTTTAGTCTATCGAGGCACGTTTGTTCGACTCGGTGTTTGGGAAAGAGTGCCCCAGGGAACCCCCTAGGCACACTTTACAGCTATTGCATACCCATACCCTTAGTGCATTGCATACCCTTAGGGGGAACTCAAGGGTCCCCAGTGCATTCTTAACGCGCAGTACTATAAGAGAACCACGCGATCTTGCTGTTTATGTAGTTGTTGTTATTGTTGTTGTTGTGGTTATTTATTATATATACAAAAGGAACGAAAAAATGTTTGCCAGCCAAGGTATCTGCTATCTGATATCTGGAGCACCTGAACTGGGGCGGCGGAAATAAAGTGATGGCGAGGAAGGGGTAGAGGAAATCAAAGAGGTGAGCAATAGGGAGACTGTTTATGTAGCATATCGTGGTGTTCCCTGCAAAATACTAAAGAAAGAAGAAACGGGAAGAGTACTGCTCAGATTCGTGGTCGCTGCTACGCGAATAAAAATACAATAAGCTGCAACACTTTCTGAATGGCAGGGGGTCTACGTTTGAGCTGCCCTCTTTATACGCGGCGCAATAAGAAAATCAGTGCCGCATAAAGACGGTGCTCAAGAAGTTAAGAAATCAGGAGGAATGAAGCCGTAACCGCTCGTCCTGAGCTTCATACTGCACTGAGATCGCACTGAGAAAAGCATCGAATTTCGGCAGAGCAATGAGCGCCTATCTTTGCAAATGTCAAATGGGAATATTTTATACCCTGTTGAAATTGTGTTCCTTAATATGCCGTGGTTAATAGGAAAAAGATGGCTACTTATTGACTGCATTTTCCACCATGTGATACGACGGCAAATACGACTAGTATTGTCGTCAAGCCATGAAATTTAAACCACCGCTTGGACTCGATATCATTCATGCGGTGAGTACTCCTGAGATGCAAAATGAGCTTAGAATATCATTATGTCATTTCCGATTGATACTTCTACTCGAACAATGGGTCACTGTAGGTGCATTTCTTGCATTCATACCTTGCTCTGTTCTAATCGAGGCCATCGTAGTACTCAAAATGCTGGCTGGTATTGGTCAATTTTGTAAACTATTTTCTTGACGCACACGTAATTATGACTCAGTTTAGTTGTTTGAGTAATCGATGTAAGGATATCAAGTATAGAGGACTGTTTACCAGCAAGTGCCGTTTAATTATGTGATCTCTCTGCAGAGAGCAACGTTTCATTTCGTGGTGTACGGAGTTACAAAGTAAGGAGTAACTGCGTCTTACCTTGCAGTATGAGTTGCATGTTGGTGTCGTCAGAGCCGTAAGCATTTCGCGCAAGGCACGTGAAGAGAGCTGAATCCCGTCGATCGGCGCCACGTATTGTTATTTCAGACACAACACCACCGCTGTGGAGTGTTTCATTCAACTCGTACCTGTGGCAAGGGGGTATAACTCAGTATAAGATAAACGTACAGTATAGTTCTACTGAGCAAAAAAATCACTGGGGATTATATATAGTGGCAGTGCTAGAAATCACCGCCAACAGGCATATGATAATTACTGCGCAGAAAAAGATGCAGCACAGGTTGCTGCTAGGTATCTGCCTCTCCTATATACGCCACCGTCTTCCCCCCTTACGTGCGGTCATGCTCAGCCGAATGGGAGCAAAATGACCGCCAGAGCAAGCAGGCTTTCCTTACTAACCCTGGCTCCATTTAGTTTGGAAAAGTAAACGCTGTGGTTTACTCAAGGGTCATACGAACAGGGTTTTCACATAATCAAGCCCCAACCCGCAACAATGGTGCACTGGTTGGGGCTCTAAACTACTGTACCCAAGGATACGGGATCAGATCCCGGCAGCGGCGCCAGCTTTTCGATGGAGGCGAAAAGCAAGGCCCCGGGGGGATGTGCAATGTCAGTGCCCGTTAAAGAACCCCAGGTGGTCGAAATTTCTTGCGACCTCCACTACGCCGTCTCTCATAGCCTTTGTCGCTTTGGGATGTTAAACCCTATTAAAAACAAACATAGTTTAGCCCCCGTGGGGTGCTACCTATTGCGGAGCTCCCATGCGGCGTTCCCGTGAGGGGTGCCTCCTTTTTCGGCTCCGCTGCCTTGACTCAGCCGTATGAGAGTTGTCTGACGACAATGACAATCACAGCTGGGCCAGGGAGGTTCGCCTTAAATCTACAGCTGTAAACAATCATTCTTGTGAAACAAAAGTGCTTTATTGATTTAGCCTGGAATCGCTCCTTATCGCAAAAAGTGTCTTTCGGTCACGTTGTCATGTGAATATTCTATATTCAGGATACTCCTTGTGCTCGAGTGGTGGATATTGCACTAACCTACAACCCACACATAAACTCCTATTCTTAAACGCTCTCCAGTCACATTAATAAAGTTACAGAAGTATGCATACACCACCCACCCATACTACTCTAGATGTCTGTGTATACCACAGACTATACTGATTAAAAAACCCGAATGAGCCGTCCAGCAGCTGATGCTGTGTACAGGTGACGCAGACGGTAAGCAGAGTCTATGCGAATGCATACACCACTGGTGAATCGCCTTGGTCGTACGTAACTTTTTCTTCCCGCTCTGAGTGATTGCTTATGTGCTTCATAAAACTGTACTCCATTCCTGTTTCCTGGGGAACGAAATGGTGGCAATCTCATTATCTCCCACGAATAGAAAATATCTCTGCCAAAACCCGCTAAAACGGCTTACATAACTTGGTGTACAATTCATAATGGTGAGAACGAGGAAAGTCAGGTACGCGAAGATAGTTCTTCAGGCTGCCTGCATAAACCTATACAAGGATTAAGACGTAACTTTTGATTACATCCTACCTCGGATCTTCCTTTGGGTCGAAGGACTGCTTGTCCCTTGCCCAAGTGATGATAACGGGCTTGTCTCCGAAGGCTTCGCACCTAAGCCTAGCGAGATGACCTCTTTGAACGCTCTCAGCCTTAAACTTGGTCTTGAAGTGCGCAGCCACTGAAAAACGAAAGAAAAAACTCTAGCAATATTAATAGGGGACCGGGAAAAGAAAGCATATATGGTTCTTGTGAAGCAAGCGTTTGTGTAATCTACGAATTTATTTCCATGTAAAATTTGTGTCGTCGTTTAGCTACTCGCCGATCCCCACCATCGGCTTCAAAGTTGATCGTAAAAGTATTTTCTCACAAGCAACTCACATGTATTATTACAAGCTTCATTATAAGCTATCAAATAGAACTTTTATCTCTAGCGGAGTGACAGGAGAGCCTCTACGTAAAGATATATTAATTTTAGACAATGTCAGTTACGTTCACTCCAGCCCGGAACTAATAGACATAATTCTCCTGAGTGAATTCTGTTTTATTTCTGTCATCAGACAAGCTCAAATGATAACTCACCGATTCCTGTCATAACGCTTAAACGAAGCTATCACCATAGTCGTAAGAAGATGGAAATGATTCATTGGATATTTAACTGAAATAAAATGTGTCCGGGTCCTGTTTTGCGTACAACCGTCGGAACAAAGTAAGGACACAATGAACAGCTCGAAGAGCGCGTTACTCCGCCGCGCAGAGTCTGCCGATAAGACGCATCACAAGGCTCACGTACACAATTACACACGTCACAAGACCTTTTGCAGTTTGTTGTTAGGCTGCCGACAGATAAGACAGATCCCAGTGCTACTGAGACCCCTTTGCAAAGTGCGCCAAGCACTAAACTCAGGAACCATTGTCCTCGGTTTTAGGTACTAGGTACTTTAAAAGCGTTAACTGTTGGGCTAGTTGGTGATCAGTCTTGAAATTCATCTTGTCTAGCGCAAAAGGACAGGACACACAGTAACAAAACGCGTACAACACAAGCATTATTTTTTTTTTATGAGACACGAAGAAAGATGACCCCGATGCAGAAGAAATATACCTTAAAAGTGTTAACTGATGGGCTAGTTGGAGGTCAGTCTTAAAAGTCATGTTGTCTAGCGCAAAAGGACAGGACACACAGTAAGAAAGCACGTACAACACAAGTGCTTACAAGTTAAATTTGTTGTACGTATTTTCTTACTGTGTGTCCTGTCCTTTTGCGCTAAACAAGATGAATTTTAGTACTAGGTACTGCGTGTCAGAAATGGAGGATGTGCGCTTTTGAACGACCAGATAAAGGCTTAAAACAAACTTTGCCGAAGGATGCTATAGAGAGCGAATCTGTATCCGCCATGCCCCTCCTAGCTGATGGAATTGTGTAGTCGTGCAGAAAAATGGTTATATTCCTTGCGCGCGAGCAGATTCCAAATCGTAGATGTCGTCATAAAACAGGTGTAGTTCAAGAAATAAATACACGCGGAACGTGAAGTGGTGAGTAGTGTACTTACCATGCACGCTGAGTTTCACTACTTTGCTGAGGACTGGTGATATTCCGTTGGAAGCTTGGCAGAGGAAGAAGCCGGCGTCCTTTTCTTCTGCGTTGTGCACGGCGAGTGAACCGTTTTCGAATACATGAATTCTTGAGCTGCTGCTTATGGCTCTATAGTCTCCAGGAACGTCACCTTGAAAGAAAACGAACCAGATAAGCAAAATGATAATACAAGTAGTGTATCGTTAAAGACCATAAGACGAACGAATGACAAAAAGAATACATTCTCTTCTCAATTAGCAATATCAATATTCAAATTCACTTTTTGCCTTTTGCTCAAAGTGCCACCAGTTAGTAGCATATAATATTTTATGACTAGTACGGTTTTAGAAATACGTTTGCTTAAAGCAAAGTTCAGAACATTAAACCTTGATCCCAGCTAGCTAGGGATCAAGTTTACTTATGTAGTGAAAGGTTCTACTATCAACCCCACCTATAGCCAGCAACATTCTCGACCTCTCAACCCTATACCCGTATTCTTTGCAGTGGTCTCAAGAAAGCGCGATCGAGTTCGCGACCAGTGGTGATGGCTGCTTGAACGATTAGTTGCTATTCGCTGTATTTTAAGTTCTTTTATGGGCAATGAAACGACTTCTGACTTTACCTTCTGATTTTGTCCACCTGACACGGGGCACTGGAAAACCATCAGCTTGGCAGTCAATGATGGCCGTTCCGCCACGAACGACCACGGTGTCGGATGGCTCGATGCGCCACGTAGGTGGCACTGGAGAAAGAGAAAAAGAAAGGGCACGGAAGAAATGAGCACTGCTTCATCAGCGAAAAAAGAGCCTCGTACTTTATAAAGGTCGAAATTAATGAGGAGCCAGAATAAGCGTTCATTAGCAAGAGAGGAAAAGTACTCCTTTTAACAAATATCTCGTTTCCCGAAACAAGATATGATACCCATCAGAATTGGGCGGCACTGGAAAAAGATAACAATATGATTTAGGTTTTTGTTTCCAATGTTTAGGATGGCTGTACAAGCATAAATTAATGACCCGGCGCTTTTCTGACTAAGTAAAGTTTTTGCACAGAGAATAAATAACGAGGCATTACGTTTCGCTTATATTGCACAAGATTTCAGCGAATTCCCACACTGCTAACAATGTTTTGAGAAATTACGCAACGGAAATTTAAAGCCCTCTACAATATGACTCCCGCAAAATGAACCAACGTTTATAAAGAAGCATTGCGTTTCGCGTACTGCAATCAGTAACGTCTATTTCTTTCTTTATTAGCAAGGTATTTATTTCCCTTACTCTATTAATGAGAAAGTTTTCTTTCATGGAACGCGATGGAATCTCATTTTCGCTGTTGAAGATCACTGCGGTGACAATCCTACGTCTGGAAGAGCTGAGCCATCGGCTGAAGCAGTTAGCAACATATATTGGCAGCTATCGGTAAGGGATAATAACAGAAGTATTTAAGAACCCATTTATGGCAGATCACTGTAATGTCTACTGCTTGCATGCATTTCCGCTCCCGGATCGATGAAGGCAAAAAGCATGTTTAAGTTCAAGCATCTTTCAAAGTTGGGATGTAATGCTAAAAGGCTGTAAAAGGTGTTAGAAGGCCGTTACTCGTGTAATCGTATATAAAGGGCGAACATCTCTTATAGTGGATACGTAAGTGTAGGGCCGTACTCTTCGCAGATCCCGTGCATGGAAGATGGCCGCGCCTTGAGTAAAGGTGAAAGAGACACGGAAGGACATCGAAGCGGTGCTTTTCGTTGAGTGCTACTAAGTTTCTATGGGTGGTCGAGACAAACACACTGACGCTCCAGAGAACGCTACCTCACACTCGCGTGTTCCCCCTAAGAGCGGACCCTCTTGCACATCCAGCGGTATAGGTGTTACGCAGCCAACGCGCTGGTACTTCTCTTGTATGAAGTAATGATTTCCCAATGTGAGCAGGGTAGCGGCTGATCACTGGCTCTGATAATGTGCAAATTTTACTGAGAATTCCGTGTCCGATTGAGTAATGCTATTCGTTGCTTAAGCGGTATATCCACGCCTTAATGACACCCAATAGGAGAATCATTTTATTTTTTGGAAAATAAAGAATATTTTTCATTTCCATTCATGCTTACTGAAATGGCCTTTATCCCATCAGCTTCAGTTGAAAAGGAAGCATGATACAGAAAACAAAAACAAAAACATTAGCTGCTACAGAGGTGTGAAGGAATGCTCATTACCACGTTGTTCGCCTCTTTAAAAGGAAGATCAAGCATTGTTGCTCAGAGTCTCGCCTCTCATATAAATTTCTTCTTTTTGGTGTTCACTTTTCAATTGTTTTGTCTGCGTTTCAGCTGACTGCGATAGTACTCAAGTAGTGTTTTCTGCATTTACGGCGCTGACGGAACAGAGGGCAACTTTAATCATACTTACCACAACTTTATATTCTGTACAACGAAAAGCCTACACAGCCTCTGCTAATATTGCCAAATGCAAAAAACAATAAAACGTAAAAATACCACGATATCACAAAACGTTCACACTTAAGAGGAAACTGTTCAAAGATTATCAGCTCCAAATTGTGGGCCGTCTTCGACAACGCGTCACCTTAAGCTATTGCCCGTGCTGTTAAACCACTACCTACCAAACGACTAATTAATGGGAAAAATGCAAAACAGATAAACTACAATCTGGTTTAAAAAAGGATTAATGCGATTTCAGCGCCACGCATTCTCCAGTTTAAGCGGAGGGCTCATAACGTTTTCAGAGACACACGACAACAGTCAAGAGCGTTGGAAAAGGTGCGTCGCGAGCCATACCGTGAATTACCATTGTGGAGGTGACCGTGACCACGCCGGCCTCGTTTCGGGCCTCGCAGGTGTAGTTTCCGCGATGCTCCGGCAGAAGCTTCTCGAATATGAGCGTCGACGAGAACTGAGTCACGTTGAGTACGCTCACGGAGGCCATGCCAGCAGTGGCCACGGGAGCCCCGTTCTTGTACCAGCTGATATGCACCGGCGCGTCTCCCTTGGACACGGTGCAGAGTACGCTGAATCTTTGGCCCTGGTGAAGGGACTCCGGGAACGAGAAAGGCACGATGGCTGGCCGGACTGCGATCAACGGAAGAGAGCGGTAAAGATATATACATTTTCTCGATGTGGGAAGTAGACAATCTTAACCAAACAGGATTAAATGTGGGGCAGCGGTTAGCCCTCATGGAACGTGTTATTACAACAGCTGCTGCTTTAGAAGACTAAATATTGCTCCTTCGTGTACTATTAAGCGTGTAGCAGTACAGCTAGCCTCAGCACGAAACAGTCCGTAATGCGAACTTCTGCCATTAGTTTCATTTAACCATGTTTTGCCTGAGAATATAACAGATCGGTATTTGCTCAGTAAAATATTAGTAACTTTCGCATTGTTTTTGTTTGCTAACAAACGTTTGTTCGTGTCGATATTTTATATTTATTACTTTATGATAATGCCGAGCTTTCAATAATCGCTACAGTCTTTTCGTGACTTTATGCTCCTATAATCTTTTTAGCCACAGTAGTTGAGCTCCTTTGACGCTGGCATGCGGAAACTGCCAGGAACTGCTCCAAAAACGAAACAAAGGAAGCAGACACAGCACGCATGAGAGAGTGATAAAAAAAGTAAGCTACGCAGATGGTATTTTTGGGCGATGGGAGTGACTATGTTTCATGAAATTGCAAGTCACCTCCACATCGCATTATTCCGTACCCTTTTTTGCATTCCCTTCTAGAAACCGAAATTAGGGCAATCAGCTTCATTGATGTGGATCAAATGCAAAGGAATAAGCAACTTCAACTCCGTCCACGTAAAAATAGTGCGGAGCACATTATTGCATTTGTTATATCAGCGCTTTTGATTAGGTTCAAGTCATTTGTTATATCCGTGTTTTTTACACATGTGTGTCTTTTTTATACGTGAGTGAAAGCCAAGGCTTTCGTCTTTTCCGCCTCTTTCCTAAAGGAGGAAAGCGAACATTTCCCTCTCTCCAATCTTCCACTCGCCAACTGTCACCGGTGGAAGCTGGCTCTGCGTGTTCCAACCGTAGCATGTGGCACATGCTTCAGACGCACAGCGAAGAATTGCCACCTTCATGGCATTCCGAATGTTTCGCGCTGAAAGGGACGTAATGTGTCTCTCAATAACATAAGGAGTTCTTCTTTACGCCTGATTCCTATATATAATACACTGATATGCATATATAATGAAATTACTCTAACAGAAAATACGCCATTCTTTCAGGGGATCATCGTGCGTAAGCAGTCTGCAGAAACAAGCTCACGGATATCCAGAAACTTTCACACAGCCTTGCAGTTTGCTTTTCACTTTTATCTGAAACTATAAATGTAGGCGCAGTGCTTTGTAGACGCAGCATCGTAATGGACAACGAAAACGACGACTGCAGAAGACAAAGAAGAAGACGGCTTCCAGTCCATAGACTGGACGGGAGGTTGCCGGGAGGTGACTAATGGGAGTGCGATGCCACGCTATAGCGGGCCTGGGCACCTACTGATTCGGATGAAATATAGCCCCGATCAAGGCGGTCGTTTCTCACGGAACGAGACAGACACAAAGCGCTATGGGCACTCTTGCACGCTGCATACGCATTCTTTTCAATGAAGCCCCAGTTGGTACGCATTCTTCATACGCACCACGTAGGAGGGATTTAGAAGACTGCGCGCACTGCTGGCAGAGTAAGTAAAAGGAGCGCATACTAACGTGACACTATGCAGCGGTTCCTCCGTTCCATTGTAATTGATGAGCATTCGTAGACTGGTTGCTTTACAAAGGGGGCAAGCCGACGAGAAAAATATGGCGGGTTTCAGGCAACGGAACGCCTCTTAGAGGAGACTGCATTACGGATTTCAGCAATGGGCATCGTATGTACGAAATCTATCGTGAAAAACAAAAAAATGAGAAAGAATTGCAACATGTATGTTAGGATACGTGACACCTGACGCTTGACAAGCTTGTTGATGTGCATTTTTTTTTCTTCAGTTGTGGATGAATCGAGTGGTTGTGCTGCTGTTATGAATATTTGACGACACATTCTTATATGCCTCTCCCGTACACTCTCGGGGTCTGCAGCGTACAATATCTCGTCGATATTTAACTCGACTGAATGTTATAGCTCAGAGCTTGTGAGCGGGATGCAAATCAGCATTTATCCTGTTTGATGTGTGCGGCTTGCTTACGGTTCTATATGCAAATGAGAAGCAACGAACCGCCGTTGTTAGCTAAAGCCCTTATAAGTAATGGTGCATGTGTTTCGAAAGAGAATTTTCCAGCAGCTGCAGCGGCAGTTTGAATGGGAATTTGCGACTCCTCCATAGTTTTCACACAGAAAAGTATGCACCCATCTTCGTGACTGAGCTATCTAGTAGTAACCACGCTTGACTCAATAAACAAGATAGAGAACACTGCCTAATTTAACACGAAAAAAAAAAGAGCACATTTCAGCTTTGCTTATAATGCTATAATGCGACAGTGTTAGAGCCTACCGCCCGCGGCTCCCTTTGGGGATCTTCGTTCTCATCCACGCAATTTCCCCTTATTTAATAACTAACTCATTATCTTGCATACATAATTAGTATTCAGTCGTAAGCTACCGTATTATTGAAAGACCAGCCGATATGGATATCAACCCCCACTTAACCAATTGACATGAACGTGAGTGCATGGACTAATATTGGTATACTGTGTTGGGTGGTCCTACGCACGACAGACCATTGGAACACTCTACCAATATTGGGCCAATATCTTCAATCATCTTTCTGCTGACTTCTCGGTTGTTACAAAGGAAGCTTGTGATTTGGGAAGTGGAGTGCGTACCACTACAAGTAGCAATCACCCATTTCACCCACAACTGTCGAAGGCCTTTCTCTCTCTCTCTATCTCTCTCCATGAACTTGAAGCGCGGACGGGAAGGTGGCTACGACCCCCGGGTTCGATCCCGACCTCGGCGGCTGCGTTTCGATGGATGCGAAACGAAGAGGCGTCCGTGTGCTGTGCGATGTCAGCGCACGTTAAAGATCCCCAGGCGGTCGAAATAACTCCGTAGCCCTCCACTACGGCTCCTCTTTTTCTCTATCCACCTTCACTCCCACCTTCCTCCCTTCTCTTAAGGCGCGATTCAGGTGTCCATAGAAACAAGTGTGACAGATACTGCGCCTTTCTCTTCCTGTGAACCAATTAAATGTGAACTAATTGGCTACGGCCCCGCCGGGGTGGCGCATCGGTAAGACGCCCGACTACTGTGCCGGAGTACCCGGATTCGAACCCGACCGCGGCGGCTGCGTTTCGATGGAGGCGAAACGAAGAGGCGTGCGTGTGTTGTGCGATGTCAGCGCACGTTAAAGATCCCCAGGTGGTCGAAATTACTCCGTCGCCCTTCACTACGGCTCCCTTTCTCTCTATCCACCTTCACTCCCACCTTCCTCCCTTCCCTTACGGCGCAGTTCAGGTGTCCAGAGCTACGAGTGTAACAGATACTGCGTCTTTCCCTTCCTGTGAACCAATTACTATTATTGTTATTATAAGGTGGCTACGCGCGCATCATGTGGCTCAACCAGAGGATGCCTGCGGTTGCCTGCGGTTTCACAACTGCAGGCAATGACAAAGTGAAGCTTATCACAGTTATTTTGTTGTTGTTGTTGAAAAACCTTTATTTCCACCGAGAAGAAGCTCCGTTTCGGACTCCCCGGCATGCAGGCCTGATGGAGCCTTACTCAGGAGCCTCGCGAACTAAGGTCTGGTGAATATGCATTGTTGCTTCACGGCCTCAGCCGCCAGGCGGATGGCTTGCTGCTGCTGATCGGGGTCCTCGCTTCGCAGCAGGGTCTCCCAGGCGTCTCTATCTATATTTTCTTTAGCTCCTGGGCTGTTGTTACATTCCCAAATAATATGATCTAGAGTACCCCATCTCCCACATGTTATGCAATGTAGATCCTTTTCATCTTTTGAAATTGTTGCATATACCCAAAAGGGACTAATATGGCCGGCCGCCGCGGCCGTCACCGGGCAGCGTTGCACAAGAGCGTGTTACTGAGGAGCCGCATGTCGCACGTGCACCCTCATTTTAGGCCTAACGGACACAGGTGTGTACGCGCAGTATTCTCTACTCGTCGGCTACGTGCAGCTTGCCGAAGCAACTTGTGCTCATATCCAAGCCTTAACGACCGCTCGCCTTCAAGCACATTACAAGGTGTAAAAATGCGCAGGAAAGTATATGGCTAAGGAGTGCTTGGACCCCTCCTTTCCATTTGATTAAATATGCAGGTTAGATCACCCCACCGGGGTTGCGCTGTGGTTACGGCGCTTGACTACTGTTCCCGTGGATGCGGGATTGCATCCCGGCCTCGGCGGCCGCTTTTTGCTGGCGGCGCACAGCATAGGCGCCCCTGTGATGTGCGATGTCGGTGCACGTTAAAGAACCCAAGGTGGTTGAAATTTCCTGAGTCCTCCACTACGGCGTCTCTCATGGCCTGAGTTGCTTTGAGACGTTAAACCCCACACGCCAAACCAAGCCTAACTATGCAGTTCGGTTATAATTTCTTTTTCTGCAGCCGGGCGCGCCAACGCATGATTATGAAAGGTGAAAGCTATCCACGACTCCCGTAACGTAGTCATAGCGGATAGCCGCCGCACCTCGCCTCGTAGGCCTCGCTTTGGGCGGCGTTCGAGTGGCATGGGCACGTTTCTCTTTCTTGCCCTCGTATTCCATCGCGATATGTTATATATCGCGATGGAATACCCCTCATGTAACGCCCCTAGTGGGCATTTGAGGTACCAATAAATAAATAAAAATTGAGAGAACTGTGGAATCTGCACTGCAGAAATGCGAAAGCTGGAGTTTTGGTGCTGCATACGGTGCATTACGTTTGCTCTCATCATTATTATCAACTAAATTCACCGCCATTATCAATGCTACTATCATACAGCTGTATAACGTCCCAACACCTGTGGCGCTGGCGGAAAGAGCGGGAGTTAGGCCGCCGTTCATGCGCATGGCCGTCTCTTAAGGACGGCGCGAGTTGGTCGCCCAGCTTTGAGGCGTGACGTCATAACATCTGTGGCGCTCCTGGCGAAGAGAGCGGGAGTTAGGCCGCCGTTCATGCGCACCGCCGTCTCTAACGGACGGCGCGAGTTGGTCGCCCAGCTTTGAGGCGTGACGTCACACAGAGGTCATGCGAAAGGTCATTTCATGTGCACCGCCGTCGCACCGAAAAGGCTTGAAAGTGATAGTAGTATTGCTTTCGCAATAATATCAGCAAAGGAGAACGGGGAGCGACCTCTGTCGACTGCCCCTGCCGCACTCGTTCTCCTTCACTTTCCCCCTTACGCTTCTCTTTTACATATTGTGACACCGTTCTCTCTTTCTCTCTTTCTCCAGCCGGATTCCCATCTTCCTAGCTCGCCAAAGCTTCTCATCTTACGGTAGTCGGTATTGCGCTTCTTCTTGCTCTTTATTCGACACGCGTCATCCCCTCGTTCCAGGGTAGTTACCTTCCGGGTTCTTGCCTTCGTGGCAGCCACCGTTTCGGTTGCGCATCTATCCGTCTTTTCCATACCCATAAGACACTAAGCCAGCCGATGCCTCTCTCACTCTCTCCCTCGGCCCTAAATATGGGCAAGGAATTTACAACTGCAGCCAATTCCACTTGCTAGGTGACAGGCTTACGGTGGCCCTTCGTTCGGCTGCACTGGCACATTCAAATGTTATATTACCGTTACATTCAATATTCAAGAAAGTCAAAGGTTGAACCCCCGTCGATGTAGCTCAGTTGATAACAACACCGGACGCGACATTCGGAGATCGTGGGTTCGGCTCCCACAATCGGCGCGTTGTTCTCCCTTTTAGTTTGTATTTAATTACATTTCTTCCTCTAATGAATACGGTGCTAATTCACGTAAAACAAAGTTAGTAAAGTCCCCTACGCTTTCCTAGGTCGCAACGACTGCTAGCTTCTTACCTCCGTGTGTCATAAGGGGCCATTCATTTCCCGTCACACACACACACACACACACACACACACACACACACA
>JAJIZL010091525.1:0-11157 GCA_023969395.1 Amblyomma maculatum
GGCAACGAAGCGAGCAATTGTGACGGAACTGTCTCAAGGTGCTAAAAATTGCGAGCTCGTGAAGAAGTATAACGTGTCGAAATCGACCATCTCGACAATTCTGAAGAATAAGGAAAAGATCGCCAGCTCCGACGCCAACACAGCGGACAGAAAGCGCCTGCGGAAGGCCACCTATGCGGACGTAGAGGATGCGCTGCTGAAGTGGTTCGTCGACGCACGGGCTCGCAACATTCCGATAAGTGGACCAATGATGCTGGGCAAAGCCAAAGACTTCGCATTCCTACTAGATTTTCCCGACTTCTGCCCAGGCAATGGCTGGCTACATCGGTTCAAAGTGCGGCATGGGATTGTTTTTAAATCGATTGTCGGTGAGGCGCGTTCTGTAAGTGACCAGGACGTTGCCAATTGGCTTGCAACAAACCGAGCCATTATTGCAAGCTACGCGGAGCAGGATGTGTATAACGCAGATGAAACTGCATTATTTTATCAGATGCTTCCAGACAAGACGCACTCCCTGAAAGGGGAGTCATGCGCTGGCGGTAAACACAGTAAAGTGCGCGTTACAGTTCTTCTGTGCACTAATATGAATGGCAGCGACCGGCGCATGCCGTTTGTAATCGGAAAATCCAAGAAGCCACGTTGCTTTCGGAACCATGTACCCGTGCGCTACAGGCACAATACTAAGTCCTGGATGACACGGGATTTATTCGCAGAGCGGCTGGGCGAGTTTGATCGCGACATGCAGAGGCAAAGCAGGCGCGTGCTGCTGTTGCTCGACAATTGCTCAGCGCACCACGTGCAAACGTCTCTGACGGCAGTGAGCCTCTTGATTTGGGCATAATAATAATACGCTCCTTTAAGGCATCGTATAGGCGCCGCATTGTGCAGCGCTTGCTCATCGCCGTTGACCGTCCGGCCGCTAACTTGCCGCTCCGAGTTTCATTGTATTCAGCCCTTGAGATTGTGAAGGCGGCCTGGGCGGAGGTGACGACCGCTTGCGTGCGAAACGGAGAAACTGTTTCCGCGACTTGCAAGGCCGGCTTCGTCGACGCAGTACCTGACGCCGGGCCTGATGCCTCCGATGATGATGATTCCGGCGGCGATTTGTGGCAGCGCGTCGTCGACTCCGACATGGGAGGCCCTGGCATTGGTTGGCAGGATTTTATTTCTGCGGATGAAGACGCGGATATTACGGAACCGTGCACGGATGAAGGCATCGTTTCTGAAGTGCGGGCTGAGAGCGACGCGGAAGAATCAGATGAAGATGAAACGTCTGAGCCAGCACCCATAAGCACATCTGTAGCAATGGGCTATATAGAGGGCCTCAGACAACTTGTCTATGCCAAGGGACTCGGCGAGGAGCACGCTAGTGCTTTAAATAAACTGGAGACCGCCCTCATCGCATCTGCACTGCAGAAACAGACGAGCATCACAGACTTTTTTGCTAAGAAATAAATTTTGTGTTTTGACCGCCAACTTTTTTTTTTCTCTTTTTTAGTTTGTGGTCCAGTTACTACGAACTTCGGAACGAACGGACGCTGCGTGACGCTCAGGTTCGTTATAAGCGGGCTCGACTGTAATTACGATCAGAACATGAAAGGGTGGGTCCAGACAAAAGTAGCCAAAAGTAATGCTATGCAAGCCTTTGAACCAGATTCTAAACGAATCAATAGCATCTTCATCGTAATTTCCATCATCCATTTCGAAAACTGGCCGACACACAGCGTCCTTCCTGAAAAAGACTGCACGCTCTGGCTGCTGTTAGTGGTATCAGTCCGAATGAGTCTGACAACACTTCCTTGCAATCGATAATCAAAGCATCCTTTGTTTTTCCTCTTCAGCCCCGCTCTGATCACTATAATGACGTTCACTGTAGCTGGTGCGAGCCTGTTTCATAGCGTTGCCTGCAGCTAGTTCAGTTGGCTAAACGATATTTCAACTTCATCGTTAAGTCACCTATCACCGCACGCCTCGCGGGTTCAACGGATGGGACAATACATGGGATCACTTGACACCCTAAAGCAGCTACGTGCAGAAAGGCACCAGCTGCGAAGATCGCAACAGAACCACATCACGGACGACGAGGCAGCTGCGGCTGTTTGACATCACTTCTACAATTCATCACACATAACCTGCAGGCACCTTTTAAATAGAGATGAATGATAAAACATAACATTTCGTTCAGATCCACTGAAAAAGTCTGAAATTCGCCAAAACAACATGACCCACCAAATAAAGTTTGATAATCCTCTAAAAAAAAAACGCTAGCTGCTAGACGCAAATTTTTCTCGCCAAGACTTAAAAAAAACGCTGCATTTAGAGGAAAATCTGCTAAAATGGCAACACTGTAGCCATACTGAATCTGTCACCACTCCGTTTCAGTTACCGCAGCTTTACGATACAGTAAAGCCTCGTTACAAGAGACACTCAAGGGACCCGAAAAAGTTGTCTCTTGTAACCAAAAATTCTAAAAGCACTGTGTTGATCAGTTTACTGCACATCAGCATATAAATGCATTCACACACATTAACAGGAAATTGTTCAGGAAAACTTAAATACTAGTATGTATTTTTGAGTGCAGAGTGTATTCCTTCCCAAATTCTGGAGGTAAAGCATTTTACTTTGCAAGCCTTCCTGTTGCTCTAATACCTTTGAAGCACTCTTACATGCTCGTCACCCTCAGATGCTGACATTTTTCCTCTGAAATGTCCTTGTTGTCATCCTCTGTGGCACATGTGCCATTTTCTTGCACGATAATTGCAGTCTGTAAGCTCTTCGGGAGCACACAAGATCCACATCTGCAGATACGAATTCCTCAAAAGATTCTGGTATCTCAACACTCTCCTGGATGCTCACCCAAGCTTCATCTTCAAGTAAACTTTCCACAGTATTCATATATGGGCCCTCTTACATCATGTCACCACATTTAAAGCCTGCTTGTCTGTTTCACAGCTACACTTCTCAGGCCATTCCAGATACCTGAAATCACCTGAACAGCAAACTTCGCATCAATTACTATTGTACAGTCTTGCTGCCCGTCGAGCAACAGGCGTTCTACCAACCTTGTTTTGTACAGCAACTTGACAGACTGCATAATGGCTTTGTATATAGTTGAAGGTAGCGTGTGGAGTTAGGAGGAAAAAATAACTTTGGTGGCTTTGAGCACGAGAACTTTGGTGCTGCTAGAAGCATTGTCCACAAAGAGAAAGACATCAGGATTCTGAGCTTTCATCTTGCAATCAAATTTTAACATCCAGGAGTTAAAAATGCTGGATGTCATTCATGCATTTTGATTTGCTTCGTAGATAATAATAATGTGATGCCAGTAGCTGAAACAACGGGGTCGTTTTGACTTTCTAATCAATGGGAAGCACTCCTTCTTAGTTCCTGACATATCGGAACAAAAAGGACGCTGATATGAAACAGAATTTAGCTAAGGGAATCTGAATTGCATCATGTGTACGAGTTGGTGCGCTTCAGCTGCATTGCATGGGCACATCTGGGTTGTGCCTCTTATACATAGTGAAGAATTTACTCTAGGGACCTGAAAAAGTTGCCCTTGTAACCATGTCTCTTGTATGCAATGTCGTTAACATGGCAGACATAGGAAAACCAACCAAACCATTTTAAGGTGTCTCTTATAACCAAGTATCTCTTGTAACAGTGTCTCTTGTAATGAGATTTAACTACTATGTTGACGACGTTGGGTGCCAGGGAAGCCAAATCCCAATTCATCCAAAGTCAAAATTTTATTGCTTCTCGCTCGTAGCCTGAGAATCACGTTGTAGCACCTTTCACAGTGGATTAGTGCAATTATTTTTGTTATCGCATTTCACACAATGGCAACACACATTTCATTTCATTTCGTTTATTTTACCCTCAAGGCCCGAAGGCATTTAAGGGGAGACCCTGGTCTTTGACCAAATTTTGTTAATATTTAACTTAGAGAGATGAAACTTTTGCCGCTAGTGTATTTTGGCATCCTAAAAACAAATATGCAATCCATTTTTACCTCTGATAGATTTTAAAATTTCAATTGTTTTATTAATCAGAATTCTGCCCAAGTTTTAGTAATTCGTACATTAATGACTGGCAAAAATTTTATGTCTACTTGTACTGCTGTAACCCCAGAGTGCAACTATATCATGAGCATAATTTTAGCAGCAGCAGTTCAAAAATTGTAGCCTGTCATAAGGTGTGCATAAATTTGTCAATTTGTTTTTTCTGTGGAAGTGCTAAGTTAATTCAATTTTGCCAAGAAAAATTAGTAGTTTTTTGTTATAGTTGCACAGAAGGATGTACAAGAAAACGAAGAAAGCAGTTTCAAAACATAGCCTGAACTTATTTACTGCAAACTTGGACATGAAATAGCACGCACTTTGTATTAAAACCCTCCGGGAACATAATCACAGTCATTTTCCTTGATGCGCTTTTGTTTGTAGGAGCCTTGGTGATTAAACATAAGATCTTGTGGAGAAGATTTCTATTTCTAAATGATCTAGAGTCACCAAGAGGTGCAATAAGTCTATATATGAATATGCAGCTAACAGTAACTCATTAAAGTGGGTTCTGACTGGCTTTCGATGTCAGTGCATCATTTACCACCGATATAATTGCCCTCGAACGAATAAAATTGCTGGTGAACGAAATGCATGCTCTGGAGGCCGCCACCAAGACGAGTGCCGTTTGCATCATGACCTCCGCAAAAGTTGGTGCTAAGTTCTGGCACGCGATCGCCATTCTCACGTTCATGCTGTAAACGCAGTCAGCCTGCAACTAGTGATAAGCCCCCATTGCTCGACTTGCACAGCATAGCATTCAGAATCAAGTTTATTTTGACAAGATTTGAGATTCCGCGCAATCTTCCCTATGTTCCGCGTGTTTCGGGACACTGCTTCGCGACTGCCGCTGCGGCTGGTCGCGGCACTGCCTCACAAGGCGATATATCCCGGCGTTGCAAGCTGCACTTACTCATCTGCACCATCACGATTCCGTACGCGGCAGATCGTGCCGCACCTCGCTGTCGCACTGAGCACGATCGGCTATGCTACGCTGTTATCAGGCTATCGCGGACTTGAAGCGGAGCGTCAGCGCTTCGTCCTTGATTGCGGATAACCAGATGCGGCGATGCAGCGTCCCCGGTGCCTTTATCTCCTCTCGCTACTTTTTTTAGGCTAATAACGAAACGCATTTCGTGTTGTGGTTACGATGAGGGAACGGCGCTAGGCCGACTAAGCCTAAAGGAGAGACCTTTTCAAAATGGCGCCGGACCGCGAGCAGTCGACAAACCTCCAGCCAACCAAAGCTCACCATTTTACTCATGTGCGGTGGGAGTCCAATAGCAGGGTGTGCTTCACGCAATTTTGTTCCTTCGTTTTCCGCTTCAGAGGGCTCGCTCAGAGACCGGACAGCTGAACGGGTGGCGCCGCCTCTCGGCGTATCGCTCAATCGCTGGAATGTGCCGGCCCCGGCCGGCGCATTGGAGGGTACTGTTTGTCGTTGGTTTGTGTGCAAATTGGAAATCCTAAGGTTTAGATGACGTTGTGCCTGAATATATCCTCAAGAGAACAGAAAGTTGGGCTAGTTAATTGTGTGAATATGTCCAGTGAAATGAAGTCTGGTCGAACAAGGCTGGCAAAACGCGGTGCGTAGTTGGCTCCACTGGCAGCTACGCAAACTCGTTGGACGTTTTTAAATCGATTCATTTCTACGGGTTTCCACAGAAGCATGAGTGGCGGGTGACCTAAGCATGGTTCTTTGAAAGGCAAAGGCATGAATCTACATATTTGATTACTGTGTGGTCATGGAAAGCGCCGAATTTTTAAAATTCCGCTTGCTACCGGATGCTCTGTGCCTTCTGTTCCCCAGGAGTGACGGCACGAGAGTCTCGGAGCCGAAGCCGCACTCCTTCATCTGTAGTCAATTTATTGACAATTGGAAATTGAAGAAACCCAACAGCGTAAGTTACAACGCTAGCATTTCTCCGCCTGTGTACAAGAAAACCCCAGCATGGAAAAAGAAAAGGCAGCTCCACCATCGTCGTTCGGGCTGCGTTATGACCTTCAGTGATGGGCAGAGACAATGTTTGTGCGGATACTTTCGCTGACACAGTCAAAGATAATTTACTTTTTTCTCTTAACAGAAAGAGCAGATAGGAGACATGAATAATTCTTATTGCCATGATCTTGTCATTTTTCCTCTTTTCGTTTGTCATTCAATGAAAATGCGCTGAGAGCTCTGCATATCATTGATACTCTTAGAATTTGTTAGCATTTGTTTGTGGCATGTCAATTTCGCCTAATAAAATCATTCATTTCACAGCTCATTCAATACCGCATGGTCACAAAATCTGCTATCGGCTTCATATAAAAGTCGAACAAGAAAAAAAATACAATTTAATTTGTGGAAACGAGCATAAACATAGCATTTTTTTTTAATTTCGAAGGCCGTGTAGCAGTTTTCTTTTTTTTCACATTCACATTGCACCTGACATGGCTTTACATATTTTCTCAGCAGTGTCCATTTCCTGGCCCACCTAAATACATGTGTTTGTCATCAGCGTTTTAGTGAACGTGAGATTTCCTGATTGTGGCGTAGTATGACAAGACCATTTTACCTCTCTAAGAAATTGCTTCTAGGTATGGCCAATGTAAACAGATTTAGCAGCAGTCCGGCAAGCTGCAGTGACAAAGTTGTAAAAGGAATGGCTTTCAGTTATTCGGATTCCTTTACGTGCAAATAGAAAACTACATACATGGTCGTGTCCCCTCACACTCATCAGGTATCGAGGTCAGCTAGGTATCGGCCCCGCAAGTTCGTGGTACGCTGAGAAAGTAGACCACCTTAGCGAACGAGCCATCAGAGGGATTCATTTAACAATAGAACGCTCTCTTAGTTGTCGGTGGCTTGCTTATCTTACAACACATCACACTGTGTTTTTTTTTTTCGATTGTACTTAACAGTTTGACAGTATTGGACTATTGCCTTCAGATGTTCAAGGCAGGTGCGGTCAATCGCATTGAACTTCCTGCGCTGAGAGAACGCTAGCAGAAAATTTAATTTTGTTTTCTTTTCACAACCTCTGCAGCATGTCGGGAGAAAGGCATGCATAGTATAATATTTTCTAAGTCAATTATATGTAGCAGCTCCAACGTGTTCAACAAGAGCATTGCCGTATATGTAAAAATGATGCTGAGGTGGTATTACTCATTTGGCTTATATTATGATTAAGTTTGATGGTCTCAAGGCCGGGTTCAGTGAGCTATTGTAGCGTAATTGTGCAGGAAGCCCTCGAAGTACATGTGTGTTTGCTATTCCAACCATAAATAGGATCCTACTTTTGTCTTGCTTGATTATTTTTCTCCTTTTACAGCTCTCGTTGCAAGGTTGAAACTAGAATGTCATTTGCTATTATTCTGCTCTGAATCGTTTGAGCCTAGCTATTACCAAAAAAGACAGGCGCAGCATCTTTTTCATTTGACATGAACGCTGATCATTACAACTACCACTACTACACGGCTACACGGCTCGGTGGCATTTGATCTTCAGGCAGATTCAGACTAGACCTAATATAAGATAGACGCGCAGTGCAGGCGCAATTTCCGTCTTCGAAGTCGCCTTAACAAGTGCCTAACGAAGGTGTTCCTAGGCATGGTGAAATCACGCGCGCGGCATTTTCGAGTATATAACAGAAATACCATGCGCCGGGCGGTTTAAAAATAAAAATAAAAAAACACGCACGCCCTGCCGAGAACGGCTCTTTTTTTTTTTCAAGATTTCCCCGTCAAAAAATACTCCTTGCGATTACTCAAAGCAGCTCAAAGCCACACCGCAAAACGACGGGTATGGACATGCTCAAAAACGCCTCGCAGAACGGAAACGACTGCGCTGCTCAGCTGCCTCGCCATTCCGCTGTTTCGGCACTCCGCCGCGGGCGGCGCTGTTCCACCGAGGCGACGGTGGCGCCATACAACGGGCGCCCGGTTCCTATACTCGCCAACCGAGATATAGGAATGGCCTGAATCGCGATCTTTCGAACGACCCCAAGATTATGCCCGCGGATCGCGTATTTCTCAAACTGCGGGAGATCGAAATTTGGCGCGATCTGACCTCAGTTTAAAGGGCCACACGCGCAGATTCTCGTCTTTGGAATGCTGTAACGCACAAATTAGGCGATATTTTTCAACGAAACTTCGGAGATAGCTGCGGAAGGAACTCTTTATTCGCGAAAACGAGAAGATTGAAAATCCGATTTTCTGACCGATTTTCGGCTGCAAAGACCCGGGTCCCCCTTAAGAGGGGAGTGGTAGAATACAGTAGATATATATACAGTGCAGTAGATATGCAGTTATGTACAGGGTGTTACAATTCTAATCATACAATATTAGCTAATGCGGAACAAAAACGCTGATGATCAATGATGGAAGCAGTAGTTCTGGGAAGGTGGTTCCGGTCCTTTGCTGTTCGCGGGAGGAAAGACTCGGCTGCGTGTTTAGTTTTAAAAAAGGAATACCGATTTTATGTGAATGATCAACTCGTGACGAAACATATGATGGGGAGGTATAAGATCGCTGCGCAGACTGGGGTTATGAAACATTGTTTTATGAAGTAAACAAAGACGAGCGTACTTTCGACGGCTAGCAAGAGATGTTAACTGTAATGCATTCTTCATAGATGTTGCCCTGGCGGTGCGGCTATAGTTCCGAAGGATGAAACGTGCTGAGTTATTCTGAATTAGTTCGAGGGTGCTGATTAGGTTTTAAGTAAAGGGATCCCAAATGGATGCAGCATATTCCAACTTACTGCGAACTAGAGGTTTGTAGAGCAGAAGTTTAAGTGAGATGGGAGCAGAAAAAAAGTTACGACGAAGGTAGCCGAGAGCGCGGTTGGCATTGTTAATTACGGAAGTGATGTGAAAAGACCAAGTTAGATCCCTTGTTATGTGAACGCCTAAATAGCGGTATGAAGACACTTGTTCAAGTTCGATATTATTAAGATGATAAGTGGGCTGAGTCAAAATGCGCGACACACGTACTACTTTACATTTGGTTATATTTAGTTGCATTGACCACGCGGTACACCATTCACAGATTTCGTCAAGGTCTTTTTGCAAAAGAAAAGTGGCATACATTGCACAGTATGCCACTTGATTCAAAAGAAAAGCTATTCTGATAGCAGAAGAAATCGGAAATTTTATAACAGCTTGACAGCTAGATGTTAATAATCTACCATAAGTGGGTGGCGGATGCAGCAGGAGATAATTTTTAAATGCGAGTCTGGCCGCAAAAGCTTCCAAGGACATTGTCTGAGAAAACGACAGTAAAAAGGAAGACTTCGTTTCTGAGAACTCTGCCTCCGACGACGACGATGAATGAGCATTTTCGACATGACTGCAAGGCCTTAAAATGTCTATTAAAGGCACTTTTTCAAGCGCTTATCTCGTGTTACATTTGTGGTGTTATTTTTTTCCATTGGGCAATATGCAAAGTCGCCTCTCACGTTATACCCGTGGCCGTGTCACATTTAAGTACATACGGCATACGGCGATACTTCGCGATTTCGAATACAAAATACTTGAACTGAATTTAATATCAAACACCTGACTTTCAACAGAATATTCAAAATCATCAAATATTCACATGGGCCTACTAAAGTGCATTGTATACAACGGACAAATTTGGCCATTCCAAACACTCTTTCATGATATGAATGAGAAAGTTGCAGCCACACCCATGACAAGTCAAGTGCGGCCTTCGCACTGCAAATGGCATAATGCCATGGTCACGTGTCATGCAAAATGAATCACCAGCGGTGAGCAGTGGTGTACAGCTTTAAAATAAGTCCCAATGGCCAAAAACAAATCTCTGTGAATGCATTTTCAGTGCTTCTATTTTTAGATGATACAGGATGATACTAATTTCCTATAAAACAAATTTCTGCAATCCCATAGCCTTTAACTCACTGAAATTTTACAGTACCTTCGCCACTTAACCTTTCAACCTCACTTCAGCTTTGACCCATTGAGAGATGCATTCCAGTAAGGAGCATGCACTGACATCAATGATATAAAATTATTCCATTTCAGACAAACCCCCTCAGAACCTACCAATTTTCTGATCAGTTAAACTATTGGGGTCTTTTGTTCACTTTCTCACAGAGGCAATTTAAAAACCTCTGGTTGGCCCAAACCGTACAAATTTGTAGATACAGGCCAGCACAGACTCCAGTTATGCCACAATGCCAACCATCCCATAGTATACAATTGACCAAGGAAAGAAAATTTAAGTTCTGCCATATTTGCATAAAGCGGCATGTAACCAAGACATTAATTCTGCTTCTGCAAAGCTTTCTGGTCTGTGCACACAGATTACGGCTGGCAAAAAAAAAGAAAAGAAACACATTGCACCATCACAAAATGCACAGCCGAAGTAATCTACAAAGCACCTATGACCTGAAGAAACTTTTGCAAAGGTCAAACAGGAGTCTGTATGGACAAAGGAATGGGTAAGCACCAAACCAAAACTGGTGCTGGGGAAATGGCAATACTGATTTACTCTGCATCAGATGTCCCAGCAACTGTACCCCATGTTTCAAATATGTTTCCATTCTGGGCCTTGGAAAAACAGTCAAGGCAGGCAAAATCTTTCAGAATTTTCAGGTAGCGAATTACGAGTATTCATGTAGACAGAAACCTCTTTATTCAAATCTTTGGATAATACGAACTTCATTACTCAGTCTGGCCAAGCTCCATAGAAGCCTATGTATAAAAAAGCCACTACTGCAAAAAGACATAGAAGCACCACTTACCGCTTCAATTTCTTCCTCCTCTTCATCAATAGTTGATACAGTGACAGAGCTGAACTTGCCCATGTTCTTGGTATGTTTGGTCATCATGATCTGAAAAAAAGCCCACATCCACTTCAGCCTGCAGGCACAGAATGTGCATCATAGCTCTTTCCAAGCGAGAATATAGTGTGTAAAGGAATGTGGACTGAATGATACAAAAAAGTGCCTGTGCACAGAGGTAGAGATACACAGGGGCCCCAGAGCCAAGCCTCAAGCATCATGTTCAATACTACCTGACCCTGCAACCGCCTCTTTGGACACTGGTTGCAGCACAGGCTTCAGATGGTCCCCAGACAGGTCTATAATCCATAG
>JAJIZL010091527.1:0-17908 GCA_023969395.1 Amblyomma maculatum
CTTGTTTCTTGTCCCTTGTTTTCGTGTTCGCGCTGTTTATATCAATACTGCTTAGAGTCCCCGTCTGTTCGTAACACTTCAGTATGGTAGAGTGCAGATGCTGCATTTTAATCAAACTTATAAGCACACAGGAGAGAGTGCAGGCAACCATTTCATCTGCGGGCCCATTAGGAAGACTACGTATTCAAACTAATGTTAATTGTTTGGCTGGAAAACTGGTTATGATGAATTTTGAGTTATGCATTTGCTAAATTTAACGAATGATTTTCGTATGAAACAATACATGCGCAGGATAGTCGATGGAACGAAAGCTCCAGGCAGTGCACGCTATTCTTCCGTGCAATCTTTGCATCCCAGCATGCGGAATTTATGGCGCAGTTGAGAGGTGACAGGTATCTCGATACGGAGGAGGCTGAGCAGCAATGTCAGCCCCCCTCGAAAAAAATTTCTGGCTACGCCACTGTGACTTAGTACCTGTTAAGTAACCATTGGTGGTGGAATCTGTGCATAGCCCTGGACTAGTTGTTTCAAATACCATGAATCATTTTGGAACGTAACGTCTTAACGGTGTAGTGACACCAACATTTGTGCTGTACCATTGCGTAGTAAACAGCGCGTCGTGATTCTGTATGTGCAGAACACGGTGTCAGGAGCGAGAAATGCATTCTATATTTATCGTATCATTGTTACGCGGCAATCTCAGTTTTGGTACGCAGTGTCCAGATTTTAACTTAAATTAGAAGACATAAAATAGAAATGTCACGTGGAACAAAACCCGTGATGTCAACGAGTTGGCGCGTCGTCTGCTTATCATGCTTGTCTCTCATGGCGGAGTCGTACCGCGGAATCAGTTGTGAACTGCGGTCCGCCAACATGATGTTGGCATCATATTGGCGATCCTGTCACACCGCGCCAACAACTCCGGAAACGTGTCGGGCGTGCCCGCCAACAGCTGCCACAAATGGCTTTCTGACAAGTGGGCAACACCGTTTGGCACCGCGAAAGCGACTGCCCGATGCAGCGCTGTTGTCAGGAGCCACTCGCTTCGTTCAATTTCACCTAAATTCTTGTGCCATTCTAGATGCTGGAAAAAATGAAATAGCGGACAGGCCTCCCTTTAGTCTAAACTTGTTTTGACTATTGAGGAGGCGCGAAATTGCTAACGGATTGTTTGTACAGGTTTCGTGCACTGTTTTGAGCGCCTCTTTCATGTGCAGATTCGGTGACTGTAGAGAAACTTCACCATTTTTAGCGGTTGAAAACACCATCGAGTATAGGGAGCTTGCATTAAACGATGCATGCTGAGTAATCCGCCGTGTTATCGTTGTTGGCGGGAGATGACGCAGCACCGCACTTCCAGACAGCTTTTTCTGCATGTAAAAAATGACCGCTATATTTACGCCCAAAATACCGTAAAAAGTGCGATGGCATCGCCGTAAAAGAAAAATACGGTACGATGATTGTATATTGTGCCGCACGCCTCCAAAATGAATTGAGGAGGAGAAGGAGGGAAGCTTTAGAAATGAGGAGCAGCTTCAAATGACCTTGACGGGCCTAGTGCGGTCCGCAAAAGTCGTGTCGTAGGGCCCTCTGAGGGTAAAAGCGTATTTGGTTCCACGTTTTGCCATGCCTACGTACAGGTTTTGTATACGGGGCCGATGTGCCTCGAACAGAAAAGTACAATGACAATAAACATGAATATATAGGAAAGAAAGGGGGATTATATGGGCTTGGGTGAGACCACGTTCGACAGACCTAGCGAAGGAAAATACCTTGTATTGGCGTTTCGGCCGCGGGATCGGCCTTTGTCTGAAGAAAAGAAAGGCGAATTTCGAACGTATATATCTGCAGTAATTGCAGTTTTTATAGATTCGGTGAGTCATGGATGAGTTAGCGTTAGTCGTAAATTTGTATTCGTGACTGCAAGCTATTATGCGCCCCTTCCGTTTTTTAGTACGAGAGCGCATCTACCTATCGTGGTTTCGCGAATGACAATGTAACATGAGCCTACAGCTAAACTCTGTGGGGGGTAAGTAGGCATGCAACGCCGACAGTAATACAAAATTTAGCAGTGGCCTTGAAGGACAGCAATGCATGGTATAAGAGTGCATTGAGGTCCCTCCCAGAAACACCTCCACTCTCAGAATTTATGTGGCCCACCTCAAACCCGACCTAGCTAGCCCACCCTCAATATGAACTTGACCCTCCCCCCAAATTGGCGGCCTACCGCCAAATTTGAGTTTGATTAAGAACTACTGAGAGGACGAAAAAGATGTCCTGTTAAATTTAGACCACCTGGACTGAACATGAAAACATTGCATATCGCCTTCATCGAAACGCGGCCGCTTTGTTAAAAGAAGTTGCTTCTTAACACGAGCACTGTAAATGTATTTAAGGAGCTGAAAGAAAACGAACTCTAGAGCTGATTATAAGGAACCAATTTAAGCAAACGGTGAAAAGACATAATGAAAACAAACAGCGCTACACACATGGACGGAGGTGAAGAACCGGACTTTTGATGATGCCGCGCGGCACCGACGTGCGAGCCTTAAATGATCGCCGAATGGCGAGCGTTTGCCCCAGGGGCATCACTGAACTGTTAAGTCGTGGTTACCCCATACCGCCTCTCCTGTGCGGTGCGAAAAAAAAATAAAACAAAAAACACAGCGCATTGTTTCAGCGGAGCGCATTTGTAGATGTAGATGTACCAGCCTAAGCTGTGCTAAAACCTGCTATAAGTTACGGT
This sequence comes from Amblyomma maculatum, assembly GCA_023969395.1. Lineage (NCBI taxonomy): Eukaryota > Metazoa > Arthropoda > Arachnida > Ixodida > Ixodidae > Amblyomma > Amblyomma maculatum. The sequence continues at coordinate 2,747 of JAJIZL010091527.1, forward strand.
CGCCACACAGCGACGGATCCCTCTTTTCTGCAACCGGTAAATAAAGCAGCGTTTTGTTTCTCCCAAATGAAGCCATGAACGCGCTCTGTTTGAGAAAACGAAACCGCGCGCGCCAGCAGCAGACGCAACCGTATCTGCTCGCTTCCGCTCGGCGCGCTCCCACGGCCACATCGCCGACGGCTTCGCGTGACTCGCGTCAGCCTTCAGGCATGCGCATTGGCATTTGCGCAGAGCAGCGCAACGAGAACGTGCCCGCCAAATACAGTCGCCGGTGGCGCCATTTTGACAAGGCAGTCTGCATTGACGGCGCTGATTTAAAGTCCACGTTTTTTTCGCCACCTGCAGGTACGTCGCAATGTTTTGACAAACTGAATTGCTCGTAGTCGCATCGGAATGGTAGTGCGTGCTCGTGAACTGTAAAAAAACCATTTCGTCTCCCTGGCTTATTCGCATCACTTGTGCACTACGCCACGAACATTTTTTCTTGCTTTGGGGTTGCGCCACTATATACATTTCTTTTTTCTGCTTAGGTGTGCGTAGACTTGCTACGCAAAATTATTTTGCTCATAATGTTACAGTGCAAAATCCATTTGTACCCGTGCGCGTTAGTTGAAAGTTCTCATTGTGCGAATATCGCTTGCCATTGTTGAAATTGTTCTCGAACTAGAATTGTGCAAAGCTGTTTACTTCTTTGAGTTTGCTGTTTTTAACTGCCGGATAGTTGTGCCCAGTGAATGGTGTGCCAGCAGCGTTAGAAGGGTTTATTTTCACGTGTGTTCGCGGTTTCGGTAGCGTTTCGTCGCGCTATTTTTTTTTTTTTTTTGTTGTTGTTGTTTTTTAAACTAGCTTGCTCGCCTGTGTTGTCCCATAACCCGAAGACAAACTTCTGTCCTGGTTTGTGTTGGCTCTCCGAAGCTGAAAAGGGGCTTTTGCAGGGACTCTATTTATATATATAGAGAGACATCGAAAACATTTTGTTCATGCGAGCATGTTTTCTCCCCAATATCGAAATGCGGCTGCCGCATTAGCTCTCATGACTTGTTCCTACACGAACGCCTTATATGCATGTGATACCTATACTGGGTGTTGGTTTGGCTATCGCTGGCTAAATAATCGCTAATGTTAGGTAGCGAAGCATATTGCATATTGTTGCATTTTGCATACGGTCGTATGTTGAATACTGTACTCCTCAGCTATATTTTTCTTTTCTTGAATAATTTTATCTCAGAATGTACCAAAAACTCTCATTGTACAATTTACTGTCCAGCTACGTTTTTGTTTTCCTTTTGTGATCTTCAAAAGTGGAATGGCTCGTGCATCGCAAAAAAAAAAATACGGCCGATTTGAATACTTAATCAAATATGAAGTAGGTGCATAGCACCGCTTATCCCCGCTATACCTCTCATGCATACACTTCAGCCATTTACACTCTCTCCAAAATCTTCCCTCAGCTCACGCAAGAGGTGGCCAGCAGTCACAAAGACAAACAGCGCCGGCGGTTGCTCGGTGGCCAAGAAAATCGCGTTTAAATATTCTTGTCGCAGCTTGATTTTTTGCGAGCCTCTCAGCGGCGTGTACCTTTCTGGCAACATGCCTTCGCTTGCAGTAGAGCATCCAGTTGCCCTGGAGTTTCTACCGCACGTTTCTTCCTCTTCGCTTCGGCATCCATTTCACGCCGACGCTCAGTGTCTTGAGCCGTTTTGTGAGCGCGCTCGGCACGTTTCCTGGTTCTTTGTGCTTCTAAATTCTTGCACCGTTTAGCTGCAACACCAGATTCAGTCGACTCACGTTCCCGCTGCCTTCGTAATCGTTGTGCTTCGGCACATCGAGCCCGGCGAACCTGCGCCGTAATGCCAGAGGGACCGGCTTCGTCCATTGCGACGCGAAGCAAACGCACACACGCTTGTGCAACACTGTCCTGGGACGGCCGCCACCTCCGCAACTGACACACCCCTCTCTCACTATCGTACTCTCTAACTGGTCGCATCATGCTGTTGCTCCGCCCCTCCCCCCTCAGTGTTAGATCGCGGGATGTAGGCGTCACCACTTTCCCTTCCTCCTCTCAAGTTCACAGAGAGATGGATGGACAGAGAAAGAGAGAAGCTTCTACTACAGCTCCGCGGCTGCTCCACCTCCTCAATGCTGAGACGCGCGCGTAGCCACCTTCTCTTTCTCCGCTTCACGTTCACGAAGAAAGAGAGAGTGAGCGGCTTCAGATAGACCCCGGCGAAATCCGTGACTGCGGCTAACTAATAAACGTTGCCACGGTTTTCGTACCCTCCAATTTCGTTTGAGCGAACAGAAATCAGTTGCTTTGCCCATAAATTTGGGCGTACATAGGTAGGCTAGTTGGTGAAACATTTGAAAATTAAAAATCGAGCAGACATCGCCTTGCTGTTACCGCACGGTGTCATCACCTCCCTCTGTCCTGTGTATGCTGTGGTTTTTAATTTCCAATTGCTTTGCTCCATGCCCACCAAATCAGGCATCTGTGATATGAATGCCTGCTTATTACAAAGCAGCAGCTTTTGCTGCTGTTTAAGTCACATTGAACTAAACGGTACGTTTAAATAACATGAGCATTGTACATCGAAATGGTTTCCTATGCCAAATGAACCACACAAGCTGATCTGTATTCTTCAACAGTGCCTCTTCAATTGCATGGTTAGATGGCTGTCTGAAGTGCAGATTTGCTTGCCGCCCTCCTTTTCTCCTTCTCCTCCTCACAGTGCAAATATATTTATTGCAAAGCTTTTAAAAAGAGAAATTGCTCTGCAGGTCTCACACCAACAGTAGATATGTTAAAGCGTAGAGGTTAGAAAATATGAAAACATTTCTGCATTAATTTTGCAGCTACCATCTATTTTACAGTGTATTGATGCAAAAATGAGAAAATTGTGCAATGAACATTTTACACCCCAGTGTGTATTTTACGGCAGAAAAGCTAGAAATTATGAAAACAGTGTAGCGTAAACTTTACGGGCCTTCGTTTAATTTACCACAAAGTACTGTGTGATAGAAATGCGGTGTCTAGTTTTTTCTCGGGTTATTGTTATATGAACAGGATACATACCGTATACTAGGAGTGTAGAGGCCACAATTTTTTTACGGCAAAATTCTGGCAGCATGAGCTGCCGATAACTTCACCTTAAAAACAACGGTGGATTTTTACAGCGTGCGTAATGACCGCAAACGATGCTGGCGCGATCGGACAGGCGGACTGTGGGTTTATCACTATTCAAAAAATGCGCCTGCATGAGTTCGAGAAAACAAAAAGTCCCTCTTGCGACGCAGACAAGAATGGCTCGCACGGGCCAGCAGACGTCAGGTCAACGCCAATCCGGTAAGTATCAAACTAGTTGCCAGGACTAGAAATCATGAATGTCTGCGATATCGATGGGCGGCAATAGGTCCAGACGCATAGTGCAGTGAGTCATGCGCGCGTTGCTTAAACGGGTCCGAGACGCATAGTGCAGTGAGTCATGCGCGCGTTGCTTAAACGGGTCCGCGCCGCACTGCTTGGCCTTTCCTCATAGCTCGCCCGATTTTTCGGGCACAGCATTGACGCATCCGTTCCTCAGAAATCTGACACAACAGCCGCGTGTTTGATTCCTGGAGCATCAAAAACGACAAGACACTCGTTCAATTCAGCCTAGCATCGCTGCACGCTGTCTGCTGTCAAATATATGGTGGAATACCCAGCATGCATCGCTTCATACGAGTGCCCTATAGTATTGCTATAATTACTGTAATCGACTATTGCTTCCATCCCAGGACACGCGTACAATCACCATGAGGCGTCGGTGTCCGTCGCACAATGCTGAATGCGGCCGTCGGCGGTACTTGTGCACGGCAAATCAGATCGTTTCAGGACGGTCTCCGAACAGATGCCTTATCCAGCCTATTTTACTGAGAGGTGGATTTCATAGTAAAGCTGTGAGGAATTACTTGACTTTCACCGTTGACCCGTTTCCGAATGCCGTCCGGCGACAACGACTATAGGCCTAGTGGCGAGTAGGGCAGACAGGCATCCAGCACCGGAATTTGTCGGCTAGCGCCTCCACGGGAGACGCCGGTGCCGAAACCTCTGCTCTCGCGCAAGCATGCTGCTACGACTATAGCAGTCAGTCGTTAGGATAAATTCGTGTTTTTTTGTAAGAACGTCGAGTCCTACATCCACGAGCAGCGCTACTCTGCAGCGCCGCCCGGCCACTCTTGTCTCATCGGCTATGGTAAACGCCATCCGCCGACCATCGGCGAGAGAATTCACAAGTTTTAGTGAATAAAAATAGCCAGCAATACAGTTTTGGCTAAAGTGTCGTTAGAATGGTGCCACACTGGTACGCGCAATGAAGGACAAGACAAGCGACAGCAAGGCTGTGAAAGGTCGGGCTGTCTCTTCCGTCGAAAAACTGCAATGACGTCACAAATGCCTGATCATGTTTTTTTCAAGTGAATTTAGGTCACAGGCAATGAGCTAGCGATGGGTCGAGAATTCAAGAGCGAGTGTTCAAAATGGGATGAAAAAATCTATAACTTTTGTGAGTTTTATACTCTAGTTTGACGATCTTCACACACGCAAGCAAGCGCACAAAAAGGTTTCCACATCCTTTTAATTCGGCGTCTGTGCACCTTTAAATGGCCCCTGAAAAGCTACTTACGGTAATATTCTATATTGTTAAGGTTTATTTACAGAATGGTTCTGCGCCTTAGCCTGATAGCTTCCTCTTCTTCCACTTCTATCCCGGAGAGCCTCTTTTTGCACTTTGTTCTCTTCTGTTCGCATGCCTGACATTTCCCCCTTCGCAGACGAAGCCCCTGGGCTGTCAGTCAGAGTCCCGAGCGAGAGTGGCAGCGCTTCATTCTTGCGACATGAACTACCTGTGTTTTCCGAGAGGGGCGACCTTGGGAACATTGGCGAGACACGACGTAGTTCAACTCATTGATGCGTTTGAGCACAATAAATGGGCCTGTGTAGTACGACAACAGCTTCGCGGACAAACCACGCTTGCAACAGTGGTCACGTTAGGCAGACGGCCGAATTTCGGGGTTATGCGACGCAGCTTTAAAGTTTCGAACGTACGACAGTGCTTGATCACGGCCGTGGGAGAATCCTAATTTTCTTTTGTAATTAAAAAGTTGTATACGTCCACCGCGATGCCCTTTAAGAGGTGGCCAACTCTGTCTTCGTCGGACATGCTCGGATTCACCGCTTTGCAGAGTTTTACGACCTCTTCTATGTACATTGTGCATGTTTCACCAGGCCCTTGGGCTCGCTGGAATAAAGTCTGCTCAGCGCATTTCCGTTTTGCCGTGGTATCCCAGAAACAATTTCGAATCTCCTCTTCAAAACGCTCCCAGCTCGTTAAGGACGCTTCATGGTTCTCAAACCATGTCAGGGCTGTGGAGTCCAAGAAAAAAACAACATTTGCCAGCATTACAGTGGCATCCCAGCAATTGTACTTGCTCACCCGCTGGTAATTTTTTTTTGTACGCAAACTTGCCATAACGCATATTATATAAACTCATGTAAATGGTTTTCCGCGAGGAACCGGAGCAGGCTCCCGCTCTTAGCGTTGTCGGTGAGCCATTTAGAAAAGTCCTTTTCCCTTGTTGTGGTTAGACCCACTTCGCGCAGAATCTGTGTCCTTGATTCCCTTGTCCCTGCACAAGTCCATAGCAGGTGGCGAACATCCACTTCTGCAGCTGGTGTGGAACACTTTGGGCATGTGGTGGGTCAGATGTCAGCTTGCGGTTCCCATCGGCATTTAACCGACGGGGTAAGGGCCGCCCCAGCTCTTATCCTTCTAAGGGAAACCTCCTCCAATCTCGTTAAGTTACGAGGGAGTGGAAATGTACACGGGGGAATGAGGGCACGTGTACTTTTCCTTAAAGAGGATGCTAAAATGGAAACAGCGGAGCGGGCATCGAAAGGGAGCCTGGTGGGGGGCGCATTAGTGTGTGGAACTTCGTGTGTGAGGTGGTCAACTTTTCTCTGCTCAGCGTTCTCAGCATTGTCTTGTGTCCAATGTATCTGGATGCTTATCTTTGTTTTTTTATTGAGTGCGTGGATTTCCTGGGTAACAAATAGCGTCTTCGTCACTTTCTTTAGTTGTTTTATGGCGGCTAAGGAGTCTGTATAGATGTGGGCTTCTGTTATCGAATCTATTTTATTTATGGCCTCCATAGCATCGCGGATTGCATAGAGTTCCATCACAAGCGGGTCCGGGTATTCTAAAAGATATTCTTTATGTACCTTTAGTTCGCTGTGTGTTGGACTAGTAGCTGCTGTTCTACCGCCATTTTCTATAATTGATGCGTCCGTATATGCAATTAAGGTACCTGGAAGTGCATCAACCAGAGGTCGAGATGCCAGCTTTTCTTTGCGACGAAGCCGGGTGGTCTTGTTTGTCGTGATAGTAGTGAATTTCCACGGAGGGGGGTCAGCCATTGGTGGTGTTCGAACTGCCACTTCGTTGTACAAGGATGCTAAGGGCGTAACGTACTTTCGCTTCATATCCCTTGTTGCCTCTCGTTGTTCAATTAATTCTGTCAACGCATTTATCTGTGCAAACTCTTGGAGAATAGGGATAGGGGTAAATTTTGGTAAGGCCGTGATAGTGCGCATTGCGTTTCTATTTATTGTTTCCAATTTTGCCCATTGCCACCTCGTGAGTCTTTGGAATTGGGCCTGGTATAGTATCCTCGGCTGTAACACTGATTGTACAAGACGTCTTGCCATGTCCGCTCGAGCTCCTCCTCCCCTAGACGAAATGCGTTTTATCAAGTTTAAGGAAGTCGCAGCTACTTTTTTCACCTTATGAAGCCATTGTGTTCCTTTGCCGGATTTGTGTATTTCTAGGCCAAGAACTCTCAACTCGTCCACCTCTTCCAATGCCTGATTTCCAATCTTTAGGGAGACTCTTTGCGTTGCCAATTGTTTTCTTCCATTCTTGTTGGCAACATGAATGTAACTGGACTTTTGAGGTGATAATTCCAGGCCTGCACTTTGCACGTGCTCATCTATGGTATTTAAAGCCTCTTGCAGATGCCGATTCTGTCTCTCAATTTGTTTATGAACAGACCAAATCGTGACATCATCTGCGTATATCATGAACCCCACTTCTGGTATTTTAGCTAATTTCGACGCCAATGGGATCAGTGCGATATTAAATAATAAAGGTGCTAACACTGACCCTTGTGGCACGCCTCTGTTCGAGGTGTAATTGCCAATTTGTTTTCCGTTTATCCGGATAGAAAACGTCCTGTCCTTAAGCAGATTATGTACTGCTTTTATGACCTGCAAGGGAATGCCCATACATTCCATGTTGCTAAGAATCTTGGCATGTAACACGTTGTCGTATGCCTTCACCATGTCGGTAGCCACTACAGTGCACACTAGGTGGCTATAAGGCGACACGTGTATGACCTCTTCAGCGAGCACAGCCAGTCCATTTTCTGTCCCAAGGTTTGTTCGGAAACCAATTTGGCGAGCATGGTATTTTTTATTACTTTCCAACCACCATGACAGGCGGGTGGCTATCATCTTTTCATAGATTTTGCAAATTGTGGGTGTTAGCGAGATAGGCCGCAAATATTCTAGACTTGTGGGAGGTTTCCCAGCCTTTGGTATTGTTACCACCACCGAGTGTTTCCAGCCGAGTGGAATGTCTCCTCCTTGCCATACCTCATTTACCACATCCAACAAGCCGTCAACTGCGGCTCCTTCTAAATTCTTGAATACTTCATAAGGAATATCGTCATGTCCAGGCGCAGTTTTACCATTCGCTTCTTCTATAGCAGCCAATAACTCCAATTTGGTAAATGGTAATGTTATTCCTGTTTTATCAACCGCATCCACTGTCGGTGAAGGCGCCGGATAATGTGCGCGGTTCGGGAAGAAAAGGGCAGCAGCCTGATCTGCAAACTCCTCTGGTGTAAGCTGTAATGCGAGTCTAATACTTTCTGCATGATCTTTAACCTGCCGCCTCTTTTCCATGCCATGGAAAGTCCTCCAGAGGGCCTTGTTAGTCGTTCCTGAGCCCAAACGACTGCACCACTCATCCCATCTCCTATGAGCCAGCTGTTTTTCATATCGGCGTGCCTGTGCCGTCACTCTGTTTACCTCAATTCTTCTTTGCACGTCTTCAGGATGGCGACCAGCCTGTATCTCGGCCCGCTTTCGGCGTGCCCAAAGTTTTAGTAGGTGCAGGTCGGGAGTTGGCTGATCTTCGTTCACTGTAGTTGTATTGGTGTGATCCTTGAGTACCGTTTGAAGGGTGGTAACGAGAGTATTCGGGCTAACTGAATGCGTTCGAGTATCCTGCCGTACACCATCCCAATGTGTAACAGACGCTTTCTTTCAAATTTTCTTCATATGTCCCAAATTAAGACCAATACTAATGGGGACATGGTCACTACCCCACGCATCTAATTCCGCCTGCCATTGTGGTGCACCAGGGCCCTTCCACCACGTCAAGTCTGGTGAGCGTGTTTGTGTTGTAGGTAGTGTTGCGACTCCTGGATGATTTAGCAGTGTAAATTCCATTTCTGTGAAGGCGGTATGAACTTGATCACCCCTTTTAGAATCATAATCATATCCCCATACGGTGTGCGGAGCGTTAAAATCTCCACCGATTAGTATCGCAATTCCAGGGTATGAATGGCGAATATGCTTAACCCATCCAAGATTAAGTACTGCGTTTCTTGGCCGAGCGTACACGGACACTAATATAAGGGGCGTTTTGTTCGGACGCGTGAGTACAGCAACTACTTCCTGCTGAGTGTTGCACCACTTGCTCAAGTCAAGTGGCGTTTGGGGAATGTTGGCCCTAATATAAACGGCAGCTTTTCCTGGTGTTTCGGCCTCTGCTCTTGCTCGTTTATCAGGGATAGAAGGACACTGGTACCCTATATATCCTGTTATTGAATATAACCTATTGTGCTCCTGTATCAAGAACGCCCATTAATGTAGCTTGCCGTACAATAATTTTGTATTTATTTCCCCAACTTTATTACAGAGCCCTCTGCAGTTCCATTGTGTAATCTGTTGCCACTTGTTTCGGCTACTTCTATCCATGATGTAAGCTGCTCTGAATGAGGTGTGTCAGTTGCGTAAGTGTGTCCAGTACCGCCTTCCAAATAGGTATGTTATCGGCAGGTTTACAATTCGGAGCATCCACTAACCTTGCTGTCGTACTGCCTGCAAGCGTTTCTTTCTGTTTTTCTGAGCTCTCCTTTCGTCGTTGGGCTATATGTGCTTTCTTTTGTCGCAGCTGTGCAATTTGTGCTGAAAGCATCGCAATTTCTTTTTCTATTGCATCCTGCTGGCTTGTGCACTCTGTAAGGTCCGGAAAATCATCAGTAGTGAATGCCACTGTGCTCCGTTTTGTGCGTCGTCCATGTTTTAGCGTAGAAGCAAAAGATGCACTGTTCTGTGCAACCACCTCAACAGGCTCTTCTTCTTCTAGCGGGTCATCAAACAGCTCTTCGGCCAGAGTTGCAAATCTGTTTTTAACCATTAACGGTGCATATTGTTTATGTCGTCCAGCCCTTGCTAACTCGAGCTTTCGCTTTTTTGTCGGACACTGAGATGAAGTGATATCGTGATTATCAGATTTGCATAGGCCGCATTTGAATTTCGCTTCTCCAGATTCAGTTATGTATTCGGGGTTAACTCCATATGGACAAAATTTCTGCATATGGCCTTCTCTGTAGCACCTGTAACAGTGAACCGGTCTAGGTTTGTACGTTTTTGGTCGCACTATGCGGCCGTTGTAGTAAAATCTGTCCGGTAGAGTATCTGGTCCCTGTAATGTGATGAGAAAAGTGCCTCTGTTCCCCATACGACGTGCGGTTAACACAGTATGTGTTCCTGATATTAGGTCTCTGGCCACCGTCTCCGGGGAATCTTGTAGGTCTAGGTCATAGAGGACACATCGCTGAGTATTTGGACCTGACGCAAAATACGTCTGGACAGGAAGATACTCCTCTGTCGTGGTTGGAATCTGTGTTACTGTGGTCATTTTGCGTGCATCCTCAATGGTGGGTAAATGTACTGTGACAGTATTAGATGCCCTGTGGCTTACAAACCCCTGGTAACCTGTGGTACCAAGCGCTGCGTCTATTACTCTCTGCGTTGTTCTGGTGGGTATCTTAGTGATATCAACCTGCACTGTAGGTCTGATATGCACTCTGAAGGATTTCTGCAAGGCTGGTTTTGGATAAGCAGATGCTAGCTTATCAGGGGCGGCCCTTACCTTCTTTGCCGGTGGTGTGTTGACTGGTGGCCCAGGTAGTTTGACCAGTCGGGGTGTCCGTTGAGAAGCGTTAGTGACGACTTCCTGTTGCACATCCATAGCCTGATGTGTATCGTTTAGCTCGGGTAGCGGCCCGAGCGTTGTCCTCGTATTCGAAGTAATGTCTACGTTACTCTGTGGCCAAGTGCTAGCTCCAGGTAAAGGCTCGTTACCGCAGCCTGCCGTGGTGCTTGCAGAAGTCACAGCGACTACCGGAGGGTCCATTGGCGTCCCCATTCTTGCCATATTATCAGAGCTGCGGCTCCGCGAAGTCCCAGTAGGCCTAGCAGCATGGCCGCGTCGGCATTTTGCAGCGTCTACCCGGAGGGCTGTGTCCTTGATGATCTTCTTGCCACGCACGGGTTGTTAGGCCTTTATGCTCTTCTTCAAGAGTTTGATGGCCGCTGTGTGGGCGCGGACTGCAGACGTAGTTCGAAATCTTACTGGACACGATGTAGCCACGGTGCTCAGCACGCTGGTAATTGGTGAGCCAGTCGTCCACGTCTTCGCCAGCCTTGCCAGAAAAGGTCCGCGGCTCACGGTAATGCTGCCATGCGGGTGCCGCTGGACCTGGCTGCCGTGCATCGCCGTCTTCGATCATTGTGGGTGTCAAAGGGGGGAGCCCAGCGAGTCGTCGGCTCGAACTAGGTAGAGAGGAATCCGTGGTGATCTTTCAGCACCTTCCACCACACACCACACTCGAAATATGACAATATGAAGACATTAATAGACATTTGCAGGGAGCGTATAATTTACAAACAAAAATTCCGATTTCACTGCAGAATATGCATTGGAGAAATGCGTAAGCCTACGCGTTGCTGTTTCGTCCACGAGTGACAGATATTGCGCCTTTCCTTACCTGTAAACCAATTAAAACACGGCGGTGAAAAAGATCCCCAGGTGGTTTAAATTACTCCGTAGCCCTCCACTACGGCTCCTCTTTCTCTCTTTCCACTTTCACTCCCACCTTCCTCCCTTCCCTTACGGCGCGGTTGCGGTGTCCACAGAAAACAAGTGAGACAGTTACCGCGCCTTTCTCTTCCTATAAATAAATAAACACGGCGGTGAACTTACATGCGTTCAACGGAACACTGGTTGTGGTCGATAAGAGGTGCGCGATGTACCGTGTGCAGCAACCTCAGGCTTCGCATTTCTGCACTGAGAAACGTGACCGAAAGCTGAAAACATAAGCCGGAAATTGGCTGGCGGCCGTCTCGGCTCCCAATTACACACCTAATTGGTGCTAAGTAAATATCATAGAACGAGTTTTATACTGTAGGGCAAGCTCCCTTCCTAGGGCTAAGTCAAGATAGCCGCGTGCAAGTCCTGGCTCGTTCAACTGATGCCGGCGTCTCCTGCCTTCGTGCTAAGAGCAAGTCATCTTCACAATCACCCCCCAGGAAAATAGGGAGCCATCCTGGAGATTTAAGGAGACAAAATACGTCTCGGTTGAAATAGGGCTTTAAATGAGGGACATGAACAGTCTCACGCCCATGTCGTCAAAGATATGGCGAACGCATGATGGGCTCAGTTGTAGTTGATGGGTGAAGTGCACTCAAGGACGAGGCAGGTTCCTTGGTATTTCGGCAGCAGCTTGCAGGAGAGGCCATATGATGTGCAACGCACATGTAGCCAAACACGGGCTTGCGGAAGAAAGCTGTCGGCGGCGTTGGCGGCGTCAAAAAGATTTTTCTCTCGCCCGTGGTCGGAAGGTGTGAACGGGCGGGCGAGCTACCTACAGTCCTCAGCGTGTCTAGAAGCTTCAGATACGGTGGTGGATTCAGAATAATTGGGACCGTAAAGAAGTATGTTGTCGGGTAGGGAAGGTGGTCAGGTTCATATAATATGAAAATGGCGAGAATCCTGTAGCGGTCTGTGTAGCGGTGTTGTACGCATGCGTTAAGAAGGGTAGCAATGTCTCCCAGATGGAAGGTTGACAGCCATGTACTATGAGATGTCGACTAGTGTTGGGTTGAATCTTTCGGTCGCACCATTAGACTGCGAGCAGTAGGCCGTAGTAGCGCGATGTGCGATGTTCCATTGCCTCAGTAGGGACGAAACCACTTCAGATAAAAAATACGCGACCACTGTCACTCATCAGTTCCCGCGACGATCCGTGACTAAATATCAAATTGTTTGAGATGAAGGCGACAACATCGCGTGCCGTAGCAGCAGTTTGAGTGGCGGCTTCGGCGAGCGGGTTAGCTGATCTACCGCTACAATGAACCAGCGGTTTCCAGCTGCGGTGTTAGGAAGCCGGCCGTAGAGGTCAATGTCGACTCTGTCGAAACGCCTGGATGGACAATAGAGAGACGCATGGGACCGGTCGAATGGCAATAGGCCAGCTTGCGGCGTTGACAATCAAGGCATGAGCGGTCGAACTTTCAAACGTGGTTGTACATTCCTGTAATAAAGCAGGCGAAGCAAAGTGTAAATCTTGAATGCTCCAGCTTGAGTGGCTTGCGGGTCAATGGAGATATAAAGCGAAGATTTCAATCGTAAGTGTCATGGAATGACATAGCCATTTGCGGCAGGAGGAAAAATATATTTCGGCGGTATAAGAGGTCATCACGAATTGTGAAGTGAGCAGCGTGGCAACAAATTGGACAACTTGAAAAGGTCGAAGGGTTCGAAAGGAAGGCGAGAAGGGACGCGATCCAGGTATTTCTGGGCTGCTCGACTGCAGTGTTGTTCAAAGGCAAGGCACTGCATTCGATGGAGAAATCTCAAACACTTTCAGTGGGCAGAGGGGAGAGAGAGAATGCGTGAGCGTCGTTATGCTTCTTTGCTGATCGATGCATCGCACGAATATCATATTCCTGAAGCCGAAGGCCCAGCGAGCGACGCGGCCAGTGGGAACTTTAAGGGAGGACAGCAAACAAAGTAATGGTGGTCCGTAACGACTTTGGATTGTCGGCCGTACACATAAAGGCGGAATTTCCCTATTGCCCAAACTATGGCTAGACACTCCTTCTCAATTACTGAGTAGTTTAGCTCTGCTTTCGTTTGGATGCGACTCGCGTAGGCTAAAACATAGTCAACACACCCGCGTTTATGTTGCGCTACAATAGCACTGATACCTACGCCGCTGACATCGGTGTGGATCTCAGATGGAGCATCAGGGTAAAAAGGCTGCATTACGGCGGTGAGGTAGCAGTTCGCGCAGTGTGCTGAACGGTTTTATTGCAGCGCGATTGAATGGCGGTGCACGGTAAGCACCGAACGACGACGCGAAGATGGTGAGCGGCAACGAACAGATGGATGGCATGTGGAGTGCAGGGCTCAGAAGTCGCGGTTCGGGTAAAATACCGAGGAGGGTTGTAACCGTACACTTGGTGGTCGGCTTCGTCAAAAGAGGACATGACGCCTTCGCGGCAGAGGCGCATGGCATGTGCAGTGATGCCGAAGGTGTAGCAAATCGGCAGATCTGTCGTGTTCGCAATGGTTGGAAACGGGGGCGCGAGTAAACTGCTGGAGCGCGAAATACTCGAGGGGGAGATGGAAAAGAAGTAAACACTGACGGTGGCTCTCCGGCTATTTCAGCATAAGTAAGCGGCGCTGTAACAGGAGGCGCAACAACAGCAGTCGCGGCAAGGGGAGGTACTGCAACGGGAGGCTTGTGGCAAATTGACGGCATGGCCCCTGACTTTGCTCCCGGATTATGTGTTGAAGTGTCGGTGCCATATTTAATGGTGATCTCGGAGACAGCGGAAGCTACGACAGCTGCCGAGAGACCTCCTTGAAGAGAAACTACTGGGTCTGGATCATGAGAGAACTGCTGACTTCTTTCGTCCCGTCCATGTTCAGTCTAGGCCTGTGCTGAGCGGAGCAAGAGAAGACACGCTCTCGACGCAACTCGTCAGAACTGTGGCACAGATTGACAATCTGGCTGACGGAAGTGGGGCTCTTGGCCACAAGCACGTGAACGGCATCATCCTCAATACACTTGGGCGCATGCCAGATGCGGTCAGGCTGTGTCATTTATGCATTGATGCGCCTTCATAGGTCGATGACGTCATCAATGTAGCTTGTGAAGCTTTCACCAACCTGCTGGGAGGTAGAGCGAACGCGCTGCTCTGGGTGAAGTTTGCGCATGGCCGGATGCCCGAAGATATTAATAAAGGCGGTCTTAAAAGAGGAGAGAGGAGGAAAGAGGAGAGAGGAAAAGATAGTCAAAGTAGCCGAGGAGTTCTGTACAGATCTCTACAGTAGCCAAAGTAGTCAGGACCGTAATGAGATTGGCGGTAGGGAAAAACAGTCAGACGTTCCACCAGTGACGAAGGACGAGGTCAAGAAAGCACTAGAAACTGTGAAAAGGAGGAAATCAGCCGGAGAGGATCAGATAACTACAGATTTGCTGAAGGACGGGGGGGATATCGTGCTAGAAAAGCTGGCCACCCTGTATACGCAATGGCTGGTGTCATCGACGGTACCGGAACCATGGAAGAATGCAAACATTATCCTCATTCACAAGAAAGGGGACTCTAAGGACCTTAAAAATTACAGACCAATCAGCTTACTGTTTGTTACGTATAAGGTATTGACTAAGGTAATCGCTAATGGAATCAGGACAACCTTAGACTGCAATCAAGCAAAGGATCAAGCAGGGTTTCGGAAACGGTACTCTACTATCGATCATATCCATACCATCAATCAGGTGATAGAAAAATGCTCGTAATATAACCACCCCTTATACATAGCATTCATTGATTACGAAAAAGCATTTGACTCAGTTGAAACCTCGGCGGTGATGCAGGCATTGCGAAATCAGGGGGTAGACGAGCCGTACGTGAAAGTGCTGGAAGATATATATAGTAGCTGCACAGCAACCATAGTTCTGCATAAAGAAAGTAACAAAATTCCC
>JAJIZL010091528.1:0-16198 GCA_023969395.1 Amblyomma maculatum
TGTACATGAAGCTGTACTTTTCTCGTTCCAGAAAACCTTATATACGCAACACTAAAGCCGTACCAAATCGATTCCTTCACAGGCAAACAGTTTAAAGCTGAAATCAGTCTATGCGCAGCAGAAAACCGGCTCCTCGGTCAGAATGTTGGCTGGCGCGCTAATAGCCCTATCTGGCCCTTCTTGTGTTTTGCGTCGTCGGCTGCATGCGAATGCTGCTACCTGCTGAAGCTACACATTTCGTGCCTTAAAGCGACCAGTCCTCAAGATTGCACTTGCGGTAATAATAGTAATACTTGGCTCACATGAGAAAAACACACTTGCCATACTTGTTCTGTGAACACCTGAACCGTGCCGTAAGGGTAGGGAAGAATGTTGGGGGTGAAAGCGGTAAGAGAGAAAGAGATGCCGTAGTAGAGAGCTTAGGAGCAATTTCAACCACCTGGGGATCTTAATCATGCACTGACATCGCACAGCACACGGATCCATCTCCGTTTGGCCTCCATCGAAACACAGACGCTGGCGGTAGAATTTAAACCTAACTACTCTGGTTTAGTAGGCAGGCAACTTAACCACTGCGCCACGGCGGCAGGGCACTTGCGGTAATGCAGCGCAGTATGCCTTCTGCGCCCTGCTTCTTTAGTTCTGTGGGAAATATCTCGAGAATAGCAGCAGGCGACTCTTGCTGCTTTGCATTCATCGCATACACTTGCTCTAATGCTCGATGCATGCAAAGAAACCATCTCCACCGTATGCAGGAAGCATGGCGGTAACGTTCGCTATGCTCTACTGGGTGATCCTGACCTATGTGCTACCGACTGCTCTGATCGAAAAGTACGTACCAAGCCTCGCCGGATACCTTCTGGCCAGTCGGGAAAGCAAGCTGATATCATCCGTGACGCCGACGATCGGCACCTACTGGATTCTCAAAATACTCACCATTTCTGAAGATCTCGCAGGTGAGTCCTAACTGTTGTTCAAAACTGCTATAATTATTGTCCGACTCTCGCATTCTAAACGGCTCAATGCCCTTCTTGACTTCTTCTATCACTATTATTTTACTATGATGTCGAAACACTCAACACATTCATCCTGTTATTGGTGATGTATCCCCCGCACATCGACAATTTCAATGCGCTTTCAGCCGATGTCTGTCGAAGTATTCGAAGGCCGTCTAGTTGTACCACTGCTACACAGCCAACACCATTGTAGAGCATGCTCTCCGACAGATGACACTAAGTGCAACAACCATGGGAAACCCACGAAGTGAGCTAGTCGTTCAGCGAAGCAAATATTGGAGCGTTATTTATCAATATAAAGTTATTCGGACGACATTATTCAAGTACCTTATACTTCGATACTATCCACAGGCATCATGGTGGGCCAACGATGTGTACTTCCTTTCAGCAGCATTCATTTTTCACACAAGCCGTCTTTGTCGCGTTCATGACTACTTTCATCGCAGCACCATGGGAAAATTCTTGGTCTCAGTTGTGCCAGAAAGCTCTAAGAAATTCACAGAGCGTGTACGACACTCGGTAACAAAAAACATGAGTTCTACAATTGAAGTTTTTTGAACTATTGCTGATCGCGTGGTGTACAAGTGGTGGAAAAGGGCTGCGTTTAGCCCCACCTCCCATATTTTTCCTCGTCCCCTTCTTCGCCCGAAGAGCGGAATCTGGAATTGCCACCCTCGCCTCTGAGGCTCTGCTCGACCGTTGCTTTTGGTAACAGCCGCTTCTGAATCACAGACGGACGACACAACTCTCACTTAGAGTCCCTTATTTGTTGGCTCTACCATGGCCCACAACTGCATGCTGTACCCCTTTTCCACTGTCCTCCTTATAGTTTCGCCATACTTTCTCCCCTGCTTTCCTCCTTATGCCGCCACCAGCCATCCACCTACGCTTCGCTCCCGACGTTCTGCCACCCTCTCGTCGTACTTTCACACTCCGCGGCGCTCGTGCACTTTGCCGGTCATTCGTCTACCAACGACGCTCAACCCGTGAATAGACATTAAAAACAGCGCTATAAAACGGAATAATAAAAGTAGCGATATGCCGCAAAAGAAAAGCGTCGATTTGTTCAGCTAGAAGAGCTGTCCTTTTTGACTACCAATGCAATGTGGTTTGTTAATTTGCTAGTGTTGTTAAAAGTTTGTATCGTTACGAAAAGTTGTGTTCTCAGTCCCTGTATCGCTTTTTCCAGCGCTCAGTGGCACCGGAACTGCTCTCAATGGCCTTTGTAATTTCAATGGCCGCCTGCGAACCTCCATGGATCCAACCATCTGATTCGATACCTATTGAAAAGCGCCATACGGGGAAATGGCTAGTCCTCTTGAACTGGATGTCCATTCCTTCAATAGGGCACTCAGATTTCCGTTGAGAAAAGCAAGAGTCGCTGATAATCGCGATTTTTGAAATATTACAGCAGGTACTCATATTTTAACTGTTCAGAAAGATGATGAAGAGATAGGCCAATGAACCCAACCCAGTTCTACGAGACAAAATATATAGCACGCTAGGTCGAAATCGCGTCGCCGTCGTCGTTGCTGTCACTCTAACTCAGAATTGATAAAACCGTGCCAGAAAAATTGTTGCTGACATTTGGCTCCCATACTTCATACTGCTAGCTTTGTGTCTTCAGTGAAACAGATTTATTCCTGTAAGACTTTCAAGTCATCGCGGTCCGCATAGGGTCCGCCGAGTGGGATCTGGTCGATCAGAGGGTGCTCAACCTTGACAACGTGACCATCCTTGAGATCTGGCTCGCTATGGTGGCCACCTGCTGTATGGTCGCCCTCATCGTGGCCTACCTGTCTCAAGTCCTGCCTTGGGTCACCGGCATTCCGAGGCCACTCTGCTTTCCTCTGATGGTAGGTTCATGAAAACACCAATTAGCGGTGAATAGGCATTCAGAAAGGATTTTCACCTGGAAATACTATTGCGCTGAGTGCAGAAGAAGAGAGCAGATAGCACTTTTCATGAACGCTATGAACATTGAGGCAGTTTCTTTGCCGACCAAATATCCATATGGGAAGCTGAGGTTAGGCGTTGGATAGGAAAGGGTTGCTCGGAGAGTTCTGGCAGAGGGTCGAACTAGGGGATATCATAAGAGACACCTGGCCTGCCCTATACAAAATCCAAGTATTGATTTTGGCTTGAGGGGGGAAGAGGAGGGGGGAATTGACATACAAGATAAATGCTCACATGTTTATCTTTACTGGCTATGAATGCGTAGGCATTAAGGGTTGTTGTTTTTCTGTCGTTGCATGCTTTTTAATCGTATTAGACAAAGACGAGCATGAGCTGGGTTTTCTGTTGTGTTTGCGTGATTTAGCTTTCGATTTTTGACTATACTCATCGAGATGTTTAATATGAGAATTGCCATTGTAGCCTAACCTTCAAAATTTAACATCAAATAAGTAGTTTGCGGTGATTAACTATCATCTGCAATTAGTGTAGTGTAATCGTACTCAATATGTGCTATTGAACGAGGCATGGCTTGATTCTGTAGTGAAACGTCCAGTGTTTATTAAAAAAAATACCTAATAACATTAAGCAATTAATACCTACAATCAGTCCTGTGCTATTTCGACATAAGATATCGAACGATATAACACTTGCGAATAATATACTCGATGTGAGCTACACGGCCAATGCGGAAATACTATGTGCAGGTCTCGCCATGAGTCATGTAATGCTATAATGCTCTAAAATAAGACATAAATATAGCGACATGTGGATTCATGTACGAAGTCCGATGTCTCGATTCCCGAGCACTAGAATCTTCATTAACCGATATCCCTGATGTCAGTCCAGTGCTTGCAGCTGGTCGTCGGCTGGTATAGTTAGTAACCGCATTTGCCCATATCGGCTATGCTTTTCCGCTCCTTGGCCGCTGGCAAGCGTTAGTAGGCAGGCCGTTGTTGAGGCCAAAATAAAATAAAGAAAATTGAATTACTCTTGAGCTTCGTGTTTCAGGTTCCAGGCCGCGATTCGACACGCAGATCCTCATTCTCGTACATGCCCTATAATTCTGGATTAATAATTGATATTTTAATATGTGCCTCTATTATTTCGCAGGTATTCATTAGCATGTGGTCGTATAAGCTAAGGCGGCATTTCACATTGCGGGAAAGACTGAAATACACCACCTAAGATAGCTTTAAAGTGCCACATTAACCAGGCTGTGCGAACGTTCCTCCTAAGGTTCTCGGGATTCAAGGGTCCTGGTACGTTCGATACCCACCTCACAGGTGTAGCCTTAGTTGGCTTTGTGTTCTTCGGACGTTACAGACCCACCTACCAATCTCTGCCTGGCCCATGTCGGTTACCAACTGCCAATTTCCAGATGTATGCTCGGGATTCTTCACTTACAACACTTACATTGAGAACGCCAACGCCGACACTGGATTGTCTAGAAAGCGAAGCCATTAACGGCATTTTCGTCTTAAGGTGTGTTAAGCGGGCTGAAATTTTCTTAGTGTGCCGCACATCCCGTTCTCCGTTCACGCTGCTGGCGCCTGCAGCATCGATGTAACCTCGCGAGCCTTCCGTTGTGTTACTTAATAATCCTATCGCAGCTTTCGCTGTAAAATTTCGTGAGCGATCAGAGCGAATGATGAGGAGGGGAAGATAGTAGTATTTGATCTCCGATTTCGTGAGCGCTGTCACAGCACTGAAATTTACCATGTTTGTTATTCTACTGTGGTAGTTCATGTTTCCACTGTTCCGTATGGCTTAACTGCTCCAAAGTACTGAGAGGCTTCGTTGCCCCTTCTTTGCGGTCAATGTGCATGCGTCATTTTTAATTTAGGAGAGACGGAATTAAACCGGCAACGTGTTGGAACTTGGGCTATAGGGAGCACCGCGTGACAGGCTGTTACTTTAAAACGCGAGCACAAAGGCAGCGGTGATGACGAAGCGATCTAAAGCAGAAGCAAAAGAAACTGGCCTGTTGGCGGCCAGCGAGTTCAACCTTGCTTAAGACTTAAGTATAAGAGTTTTGATTTCTCTGGGATTGGCCATCGAGAAAAAATCGCCACACTGTTTGCTCTCGGCTAAGTGTCGTAATGCTGATGCATTAATAAACTAGTCTGTCTAAACCTCAGTGCTGCGAAAACGTGTCGTTATTCCACCTCGCTGCAGCATCTAGCTCACTCTCCGTACCATTTGAACTATTTGTCCCGCAATCAGTAACCAGAATAAAAAAATGCTGACGATTGCGTTGCATCCTAATGCAAATTTTGAGGACTTAAGTTAATTGCCTCTAATTCACTTTTGATGGAGGCGAAACGAAGAGGCATCCGTGTGCTGTTCGATGTCAGTGCACGTTTAAGATCCCCAGGTTGTTGTTGCGACTGAAAGAAGAAGGAAAAGAAAATGCACGGGCCTGCTACTGGCTCTATAGCTGAGCCACCTCCATTGCTTCGTGCGGACAGAAGAGAAAATAGCGAAGAAAAAGAAGCGGGAGAGAAAGACGCGTGTCTCAAGAGCCGTCGACCACCACCGAAACGGTAGCGGGTGCAATGACAGCCTACGACAGATAAAAATGCGGTGGAAGGCTAGACCCCGCCGCAAGCGGCAGTGACCTGCAGTCCCTGACCCGTAGGGCCAGCAGCAGCCACCCTCTCCCCACTCCCCAGGTATTAGGAATTACTACGGAACTTCCACTACGGCACCCCTTTCACACTTTTTGTTTTCACTCTCATCTTACATTCCTTTACCGCGCGGTTTAGGTTTCCGCAGAACAAGTGTGATCGACATTGCGCCTTAATTTTCTGCGAACCAACTATTACTGTTATTGGCTCTAATTACGTAATTTAACCACATCAACTATTCTATCACTTGCACACCTTTCCTTGACGCTCTATCCTATAGTACCAATATTTCTCCGATATACCAAATAGTTCCTCTTTTACAGCGCCGACGAAGTCATGCCCATAAGAAACCCGCCTCCGCTGCGAAGCTGGTTACGAAGGGCAACGGCGACACCGCGAAATGCGCAGTAACTGGTGCCAAAGAGCTGTGCTCTACCAATGTTGAGAGGCCTTTATAGCGTAGTAGTTCACAGCCCTCCACTATGCCACCTATTTCTATCATCTTTCACTCTCCCCTTACGACGCGGTTAAAGTGTCCACCGAAAGTGTCAGAGATATTGCACCTATTCGTTCTTCTAAACCAGTTTGAAACAGCCCTGATGCCTTCTTCGGTATGCTGTGTGGTATGGCGTTCTAGGAAGCACCAATTGAAAGGCGCAGCGCGGACGCCTGAATCGGACGCCCGGCGGATTCAGCTTCGTGTATGCGTGAATCTCCTAGTTATAGTTCATGATTACAATTATAAAAACTTTATTGTTCCACGAGATAAGGAGGCCCCCAATCCCCGCCCCCGGCACGCAGGCCTAAAAGACGGGAGCCGAGACCTCCGCGATCAGAAGCAGGCAAAGAGGACTTGGTTCTTCGCCGCTTCTTCCGCCAGGCGAATGGCTTGTTGCTGTGGAGCAGGGACCTCCCTCCGCAGCAGGGTTTCCCAGGCTTCTCTACAATTTATATTTGCTTCAGTCGCTGGGGAGCTAGCACACTCCAAGATATATGGTCGAGGGTCCCTCTCTCCTCATAGTGCTTGCATTATCGCTTTTCCTATCCTCCATCTGGACAATATGCCCAGACTGGGTTTACAAAGTTCCCAGCTTGCAGGAGCCGCCATGCCCCTGCCTCCCTATTATTTAGACTTTTACCTGGTGGTGGCACCAGTCTCCTGCTTAACCTGTAATTTTCAAGAATCTCAGTATAATTTTGCAGACGCTCGTCCATGTTCCGGCAGTCGGGCGGCTCTACAGCTACCCGGAAGTAGACAGCTCGGGATAACTCGTGGGCCGCTTCGGTGCCAGGAACGGACGCGTGTGCAGGGGTCCAAATTAGGCGAATTTTCCTGTTTAGTCATCCACTGGCCAGAATCATTGCCGCTTCCGCGGAGACCCTCCCCTTTCCAAATTCCAAATGGCCGTTTTGTTATCGCTGATTATGAAATTGGCTTGCGTTCCGACGCAAGCGAGAGCTATTGCAACTTCTTCAGCCGTTTCTGTGCTGCGGCTTCTAATGATGGCGGCTGATACCGGGGCACAGCCGTCGACCACCGGGACGACTGCCGCCCCCGTTTTGTCACTTGCCGTATCCACGCACGCAATCGACTTGCTGTCCATCGAATCGAAGCGTCTGATTAGTGCTTCTGCTCTCTTCTCCCTCCTCTCTGTCTTAAATATGGAATGCATGTTACGAGGGAGGGGGAGAATGATTAGATTTTCTTGGCAGTCCTGTGGGATGCTTGATTTTTCTAGCAGTCCTCTATCTGTCTGCAGGCCTACCATTTCTAATATAGCTCTGCCCGTGGTCGTTCGACTTAATCTTTCCAGCTGCGAAACTCTGACAGCCTCCGCTATTTCGTCCCAACTATTGTGCACTGCCATAGAAAGGAGCTTCTCTGTAGATGTGGTAATTGGTAAGTCCAGGGCCCTCTTTATGCACCATCGAATGATAGAGTGTAATCTCCTCTTCTCCTTCGACCTAATAATTAAGAACAACGTGGCATAGCTCGCGCGACTTATTACGGACACTTGGGTTAGTTTAAGGCGTCGTCTTTTGAATGCGATCCTTCTAAATATGCCAATGGCTTGCGTGGCGAATCCCTCTAGCTTTTTGATTATCCTATCATTATATCCATTCAACCAACCATTCTCCTGAATGAATAGTTCTAAGATTCTGATTTGATCTACCTTTAGAACTGGTTATCCTTCTACTTTAATATCAAATTCCCAGCTGCGCTTGCATACTAGAGCCTGGTGAAGTCATCAGGCATGATCGGAAGTGACGTCATGACCAGATGTGAGGTCATGGTGACGTCAATTTAGGTTATGCTTGATCGGGTGCGACGTTATGACATCATGTCTGCCCATGAATGATGACGTCTCAAGGTGATCATGTCACAGTCGGCCATAAGTGCTGACGTGACTATCATCGACTAACGCTATCATCATCACTACCAGTCACTATCACTATAATTACCATGAATTCTCAATATAGGTCACTATCTCCCCCAGCAGCTGCTGAACTGACCTCAGTGGCGGTCAGACCTGTGAAGCAGCGGAGAGTGCCAAGAATTTCTGTCTCCGAACAGGCCACCATTGGAAACTGACCATGGCAACAGTTCAGTTCAGTCGTTCAGTCGTGTCCGACTCTTCGTGACCCTATGGACCATGTCACGCCACGCTTTCCGGTCTCTCACTATCTTCTACCACTATCACTATCTACCACTAACTAAAGTGCTTTACACACAGCTTCAAGCGTATATAGAACGGACGCGTGTGCGGGTAAACAAAACCCCATAGAACCTGAGGATATCCCGTGGAATCTTGCGAAGAAGTGTGATACTCCTCACGGACGCACGCACGCACGCACGCACGCACGCACGCACGGACACTCATGAACCTATTAAGGCTTTGGCCTTAATACGCGTGATGTATTCGGACACGACGCATCGTCAGGCGTCTGCTTAGCGCATTTTGTCTTGCCGACCGTGGAACAACTCCTTGACATGTTCTGTGCGACTGTTAGTTAGTCTTCGTTTATATGCCGTTTTTTTTTTTTTATCCGAATTAAAGAAGGAAGCATACAACCCTGAGGTGAAAAGTACTTCAGTTAACCAGCTATTTTTCTGCCCTTAGTGCAGTTACTGGTGTCCGGTTGCCCGAGCTTGCCCCTACGCGCCGTCTTCTCCAGGAGACAAGCAGGGGGTGCACTTTCAGCTGCCCCCCATGAACGCCAAGCCCCTCGTCACAGTCCATAACCTCACAAAGGTGGGCACCGCACATTTCCCAGAGTAACCCTGTAGTCAAGCATGAGATTACTTATAAATATTACTCGCCTAGTATGCATCTCAAGCTGTCATACAGAAAGCAAGATATCTGCCGAGAACCAACTTTACATTTAGCCCGTGTCTCCCCAATCAATGTCTTTGTATACTTTCTTGAATTTCACAGCCAGTTTGTTCAGCTGCACATAATATTAAATCCAAATTATTGTAACCGTGTTCCTTCGGCTGAACTGAGCTGAAATGCGATAAGTAGGAGATGCACTGGCTGCACTTTTTAGACAGCATCTGGATATAACTACTACTGTAAGTTAAACGTAACTTTCCATTCCCCTCCTCCCCAATGCAAAAACCATAATGGGCTTTTCTGGAGACTATAGTAAGAAGGCAAGATTGGTTGCTTGGCTTATGAGGTTTAACGTCCCCAAGCGACTCAGGTTATGAGAAGGAAACGAAGATTATAACCAATGTGGCAATCACTCTTCACCGGAGTAAATACAAAGAGCACTACTCTGTCTGGTCTGCTCCTCTTACCCGCGAGTCCGGCTGATGACGATCGTTATAATGATGATGATCCATCGATATCTGACCTAATTGCGTTAACGCGCAATCACAATTAACTAAATAACATTATTTAATTGAGATCTACACTTATTCTGGGGGCAATTATCCCGACTAAACTGTTCGCAATTTCGCGACAAATATATGCATTCAATTTGCGTTAGTACACGTTGCGCCGAGGGAGAAAGACAAATCTTCAAGATAGCACTTCACGTATCACCTTTTTCACAGTGAAGTGCTGTTGAAATGCAAGTTAACGTTTCAAGGAATTCAGTTTAACTGCGGAATGGGGACTCTTTCCTCACATTTGGTGTGCACCCTCCCTGAATTGTAGATAGGTACATACATTGAGTTATGTTTGCACACTGAAACTGAAACCGAGCTTAAATATTGTTTAGAGAAATCCAGTTAAGACTTTTAAATTCCATAGTACTGCGCCTACCATGCACCTGCGAAAACAAATCCCCTGGTATTTCCTCTTTTTGAGTTTGCTGCAGCAATTAAAAAGAAACTTCGCTCCATATTGGTGCAGTTTCTGTTGAAGTTATACTTAAAGCAAAATTCGGACGTAATAGCTCGTTCACGTTGCTGTTAATGACATTTATTACTGATCTTGTGTAAGACGGTTTACGTACGCCTTTGAATAAAAGTTGCTTAATCGATTCGGTATCGCCTTGAAAACGTCAAGGCAACCTTAACTGCTAGTTTTTAATGTTCTGCCGTAAAGAAATGAAGTTCTGAGATTCAAGATCAGCACCGGGAGGATGCTACCAAATAGAATTTGGTAAACTTCTGTGTGCTTTATTCTGCCGTGTGGCTTCATTTAAACGATGTTTCATATTTTCGATGTTTCAAATAACACCTAAACTGAAGCCCGTTTTACGATTACGCAACCTGCTGTTTATTCGCAGTGCTGAATGAGCTAATAGGCAATGCCTTGCATTTTCAAATGTTTCGCTCAATCATTTCTTCTGGTCATATCATGCATTTACGCAAGGTGGTATGGGAATAGCTAAGAGGCAAACAAAACAAACCATCTCGTATATGCCCTGAGGAGTTCCAGTTCCTAACTGAAAGCAACGGCCGCTGAAACTTCATCATGAATAACTAATTGCCTCGAATATTTCTGCGTGGATGGTTCTTCTTTAATCTTGGCGAAGATGTTCAAACTCAGCGCAAAGCGTACTGAAACAGCGAGTGGTTTTAATATTATGCAGCGGTGCCCAAGAGCAATCAAAAAGTGTCTGGCTCGATATAACCAAGAAAACACCTATTCCATAGTTGTGCAAGTTGTACCGGTTGCAACGTTTTATAACGAGATAGCCTGCTAGCCAAATTACGTCATGGAGCGAGTGAAACGTCAGACATGTGGTAGCCTAACTGTTCTGCTGTCTACGTGTTATTGCTTCTTCATTTTTGACTAATTTGCTCTAACAACTATATTCGCTCCGCAGGACTATGGCGGAGTAATCGCTGTCGAAAACGTTGACCTGGAGGTATACGAAGGCCTCATCACCGTCATCCTTGGGCACAATGGAGCCGGAAAGACGACCGTTCTGAATACTCTTACAGGTGAAGGATATTTTCATTTTCTTCAGCATTTCGGCAATGCAAGTTACTGTATGAGTGGTCTGCATCTATGCGCAGCTTTTGTACTGCTTCACAGAGAAGGCCTAGTCAGCGCTCACGGTGGCGCCGTGTGGTTTCAGTGATTCAGTCACCTGAAACAAAAACAAAATGCTAAAGTTTTGTAATATCTATAGTTCTCAACATACATGTGGAACACGTAGCAAACTTGTCCTCAGTGGAAAAGACTGTTCGTATTCTAGGCGAAAATTGGAGGCAATGTTGGCCGGTCGCCCCCCCTCTCCCCTCCCCCCTCCTCCCTCAGTGTGTGTGGAGGGTAATCAGTGGTGCAAATCCTCTCTGGGATGGCCTACGATGCTTTAATAAGGTTAAGGCGTGAATGGAGGATACGAAAGTCGGCTCTGACATTCAGCGCTTAAAATTAACAGGAGGCTTTAAATCAACCGATGCCACTCCAAAGTTTTCAGTTTTTGGCAAGACTGCTGAACCCAAGAACGCAGGATCTGATCCCGGCCGTGATAACCCTTTTTTAGTGGTGACAAAAAGCAAGGCGTCCGTGTACTGTGCGATGTCAGGGCAAGTTAAATAACCCAGGTGGTCGAAATTTCCGGAGCTTTCCACTACGGCGTCTCTCATAGCCTGAGTTTCTTTGCGGCGTTAGGCCCTACAATAACATAAAATACATTACGTTGTTACGGTGGGGAAGAAAAGGAAGCACGGTGCTAGCGCGTGGAAGGTGGAGCGTGCAGAGATAACAAAGAGGACGGAGCACGGTTGTTCTGCGGCTGGTCGGCACTTGTTCCTGTGTCTGTTCTTAGGTACCTTCCTGCAGAGTAACAATATCCAATACATTATAATACCATACCGTTTTGGGTAACTCTATGGATGAAACTACTGCATGTCTAAATTATTGAATCTAGCGAGGCTCCCTGTTAAGCAGCAAAGCCAAGCCCGCATTTAAAGTGGTTGATTGTTAAATGTACCGACAAGTGAATGGTACCCCCGGGTTCAGAATTTTATTATGCTTTCAAACTGCACGCAAGGCCATTTTGTTATACATTTTTGAACATTGGAGCCCGGAATTGCATTTTCATTCAGCTTATAACATTGTGTGTGTTTTCGCAGGCATGTGCAGTCCCACGAGTGGCACAGTGACCGTGTGTGGATATGACTTGGTTGATAACACTGCTGAAGCGCGCGCTAACATGAGCTTCTGCCAGCAACATGACGTCTTCTTCGCTGACCTCACCGTCTGGGAGCACTTGGCTTACTTCGGCGCGGTGAGTTGGGAACTTTGAGAGATATTTTGAATAGAGAAGTTCGAGGACTCGCCTGCATGACAGAGCTAACACAGCCCTTTTTTAACCCTACAGCCCTGCAAACCCCGTCCTGTAGAAAATTAGGAGCCGTCAATGGCGCTGTGAGCGAGTGAAAGATTACGAGCCTCCGTGTAGGAGTTGGCAGGTGACATGATCGAGCACTAATTAGTCGGCGGCTTGTGTGACGGATCGACTTGAGAGCTAAGGCTCTCCCCTCAACCCTTGTTCAGGGCTCTTTCATGTCACAAGACCAAACGACATGAACGAGCTGGCAGGAGCTGCCAACGTGGACAGATTCTTTGAGATGGGAACCGGAACCGAACCCGAGACCGTTAGACACCTAGTCAGACGCGCTACTCCTATGCCACGCTGGCACTTTCGTACGACTTGGTTAAAGCAGTGGTATACGCCTATGGATCGTGGATGGGAATTGGTAGCTCCCTACTGTATAATAATGAGCAAATAGGCGAAGCAATGAGAGCTGCATGGGAGCCATTAACGCTGTAGCGTCTATAATACCTGCTACAATACCTGTTAGTGGGATCGGTCAGTCCTAAACTTAATCGTAACGAGGTGTTATGTTTCTTATGGGAAAGTAGTTTCGTTGCTTTAAGAGCTTTTAAGAGCTATGTCCGTGCTGCAAATCCACGTAATTTGCGATCGTGTCGGCGATCGTTTTGCTGAGCCCCTCGGTGAGCCCATTAGCCTGTAGGAATAGTTTCGAGGTGGCCCCAGTGATTATTCTCGATCATTTTGTGCTTAAACTGCACTGTAAACTTCAGTGGTCACATGTGACGGTGCGCTATGACGACACACATTGTTGTGCATAAAAACTGGGCAAAATCGGATGACGTGCCATGCTGAACTCTCTTGGTCTCCGCGTACAGCGCTAGCCTGTTACGATTGTAAACCATAGGTTACCGGCAGGTGTAAGAGAAAGTGGGTCCAGAAGATCGATGTCGACATGGTGAAATGGCGTTCGAAATAGTGCAACTGATGAAACAGATCCGTTGGTTTGAGAGGCGGTGACATGCGGCGCTGGCACTCGAGACAACGTCTGACATAGCGGTTGACGGCAGCAGATAGTTTTGGCCAGTAATACGCTGGACTCACTTGAGTGAGTGTGCGTGCGAAGCTCAAGTGGCCGGAGTTGGCTTACCATGACAATCAGAATGCGGTCACCGTCGGCACAACGAGGAGATATGTGCTATTATAGTTGCAAGACTTGGCTTTAAAAAACTGTATTAGCCAACACAGAAGCGGGCAGTTAGAAGAGAATTGTCGGGGTACGTCAGCAGCTCAATCCTCTTCGTAGTCAACAACAGGTGGAATGTCTGCGTTAACTCGATGTCCTGTGATTAAGTCTAAGTCTATATAAGTCGCTTTCCACCCCAAGGAAATGACAGCCATCCACAATACTATCATCGATTAACCAATAAACGGGTGCGCACGAGAGCGTGTCAGCATTTCATGTCGCGGTTCAGCCTTAGAGGTAAGGCCTAAACTTTTATTGTTGCCCACACAGTGCGAGGCGCCTCCCCGGATGTAGTGATTCCGTAGATCGTTGTAGTAGTGGTCGGAACTTATTTCATTACCATGATAAGCATGTTCGCAAGTCTCGCAGTTTCGAATACCAAACACTCAGAAATTTCTGTTAGCAGTTCGGCGAACTTCATTAGGGTAATATGGAAAACTATCCCGGGATATGTTTGCAAAGTTAGTGACCAGGAACAGGCTGTTTCGGATATGTATGAGGCCTCGCGCTGAGCAGAGGCCGTGAGTCAACAAAACTGAGAGACTGACATCCTCGACTTTGTCCCATGACATAACCCGTCACAGTCAACATTCACAAAAACACTGGAATATGACGCAATCTAAATGGTCGCGGCCGAAATTCAAAAAGGGGTGCGGAGTTGTCGATTGTCGCTAAGATCGATCGTCGCTCAAACGAAAAGGTGGCAGTATGCCTCCAGAGGTTGATAATCACTCCGTACTCATACAAAATTCAGTGTCAAGTGTACACTGCCATCAATGAAGCGGTTAGGGAGAATCGGGAAGCTGATAAGAAATGTGACGCTGCGAATTTGAACGGTAGCCGTACACAAGCCAAACAGAGCAACATGTTCACAAGATGCGCGGAGCTGCGTGTGAGACCATGGTTTTGTAGCTTACGTAAGCAGCCACATGAAGTTTTCATGTGTCAGTACTAATAAACTCGGGAGATGAACTACAGATAATGATTGATGACCTAGACAAGAAAAGTAGAAAGGTAGGCTTGAAAATCAATATGCAGAAGACTAAGCTAATGTTCAACAGTCTCGGGAAGGAACAGCAGTTTACATTAGGTAGCGAAGTACTGGAAGTAGTAGGCGAATATGTCTACTTAGGACAGGTAGTAACCGCAGATCCGGACCATGAAAAGAAAATAACAAGAAGAATAAGATTGGGATGGAGCGCATTTGGCAAGCACTCGCAGATTATGACCAGCAGCTTACCGGTATCGCTCAAGAGGAAAGTATACAACAGTTGCATCTTGCCTGTACTCACCTATGGGGCTGAAACGTGGAGGCTAACCAAGAGAGTTCTACTTAAGTTGAGGACAACCCAGAGGACTATGGAACGAAAAATGGTAGGGGTAACATTAAGAGATAGAAAGCATGCAGTGTGGGTGAGAGAAATAACTCAAGTTACCGACATTCTAGTGGAAATTAAGAAGAAATGGGCATGGGCAGGACATGTAGTGCGAAGACAGGATAACCGATGGTCGCTAAGGGTAACAAACTGGATTCCAAAAGAAGGAAAGCGTAGCAGGGGGCGGCAGAAAGTTGGGTGGGCGGATGAGATTAAGAAGTTCGCAGGGGTCAAGTGGATGCAGCTAGCACAGAACCGGGTTAAGTGGAGAAATATGGGAGAGGCCTTCGCCCTGCAGTGGGTATAATTAGGCTGATGATGATGATGATGATGATGACTAATAAGTGATAAAGATACACTCATTATTTTAAGAATATCACTCGTACCAAGGCCAAGAAATGTTTTCCCTATTTTAAAGAGGCGCTGCCAAATTTTAACTTCCAGCTATGTAACATAGTGTAGCGGATATGATTGCCACACTATATCTGTGATCCAAATATTAAAGAACCATGGAAATTATTGCCCATTAAGGCGATACTTTTAGGACAGCGCTGCACTTGCGGCCATGCTCTAAGGGTTGTCAGGATGGCCAAGCGCACCACGCCTCGATAACGCAGCTAGGCTTCCGCGGTCAAACCCAGTGTACCACTCGGCTTGACTCGGTGGTTTTTCCTTCATTCCCACCACTTTTCAGTTCCTTCTTTTTTTCCTTACTCATCAAGCCCTGGGCGCATTAAACAGAACAGGCACTGCGGGAACGTAACAAACGGATCTGTTTTACTATATTAGCCGCTTTATTAGGCGTAACACCTTCTTGTTCTGCACACCATATGTGTTCTTCGATCATTTTCGTCGCCTCCTCTGCTGCTCCTAGCTCTTCCTGCTTCGGTTACCTGCATTGATGGTTGCGTCATCTCGGGCAAGCTACTGCAGATCACGATGTCGGGAACACGGGAAAGCTTACCACCGGTGCGCAGAACGCTCTAATATGAATTTGCTGGGGGAGTGCGATATAAGCGTCCATTATGATTAACTCCTGTGCCGCAAATTGCACTTAGTCCCTCCCGGAACTGCTCTCAACATCTTGTGCACACATGTGCAAGGTTACTCAGTCAAGTTCTTTTCATGTTTTTTTTTTCTTTTTCAGCTGAAAGGCATCGACAGAACGGCATTGCAAGCGCGCGTGATTCAGACGCTCAAAGATGTACACCTGGACGAAAAGGCCAATTGCAC
>JAJIZL010091529.1:0-12730 GCA_023969395.1 Amblyomma maculatum
ACATAAAGCACCTATGACGCCTATAAATGTCTGAGTGCCTTTCAAGTAGTCTCTACCTTGTCGTGTTTACAGCGCGCTACGCTGATGGAGAAGAAAAAATGACTTAGAAGGATGGTATGGTTTAGTTTGTGGGGTTTTACGTACCAAAATGACTCAGGCTAAGAGGCGTCGGAGTGGAGAGCTCCTGCAATGTATGAACTCTGCACTATGTTAAACCTACAGGCCGCAGAAGCTAAGATTACGGCATCCTCTTCGATCGCTTTTATCCTGTGTTCGCGATGTCTGCATGCGTTGAAAAATCAGCTTTACACATAGGCTCTCAAAGCATCGCTTGGCGGCGCTACGGCTCCTGATGGGCAGTGCCATCTGTGGCAAGAAAACACACACTGGGGCGCCGCCGGCTCGGCTCGCTGCCTTCGCGGTGTGCGCCGCGCGCTTTCTCTCGCACGAGCACGCGCCCTGACACGCCCCCGCAGGCGCATCGTGACATGCCGCCTGCATTCCGTCTTGATACTGAAAAACCTGCCGCGTATTTCCATGGAGGAAACGTAATTATAGGCGAGAAAACGTTTATTCACGTCTGCACTGTAAACAGCAGACGACAGAAGGCGATGAATAAATATTGATTGTGAATGCGTTTCCCACGTTAGCGAAAACGTAGGAAGTGTATCTCAAGGTAAGTCTGCTATGTAATTATATTGGCGTATATAATATTGTTACGGGGTAGTTCAGTTTGGAGCAGAGGGCGGACACGGAAGACAAGGCTTTCAAACAACAGATGTTTTCTGCAGGCACCAGCCGACTCTGTTGAACGTCATCTTCTCTAAAACTCACGAGAGTTTTCTTCTTGTTTAATTACGCGCATGCACCGCCTAATGTGACACTACCCCGCCGGCTGAAAAGCACCGTCCCAGTGCGTACTAGCGTCCAAACCAGGGTCCGTGTAGTACGGCTTGAGGCGTGCAACATGGACCGTCTCGGTGCGTGGCGTAGAGGTATGGCGTGCGGGATGCAAGGGCGCAATTTCGTATATGACTGGAGTCACTTGTCGTAAAACGCGGTAGGGTCCTGTATAAAGGGCAAAAGTTTTTCCGAGAGACAAACGCGGCGAGCTGGGGTCCAAATTAGCACGAGAGAGCCGCAAGAATACTGGGTGTTGTGATGACAGGAATCATAGCGACGTTTCTGAGAGTGCTGACAGGCTGCGAGTCGGTTGCGAGCAACAACGCGGGCAGCATCAGCTCGGGCTATGGCGTCACGAGCATATGAGCTGACAGTGGTGACAGACGGGAGCAATCTGTCAAAGGGAAGCAGAGGTTCACGGCCGTATAGAAGATAGAAGGGGCAGTAACCGGTAGTGTCGTGAAGCGACGAATTGTATGCAAATGCCACAAACGGCAGCGTTATGTACCAGTCGCGGTGATCATCAGAAACGTACATTGACAGCATGTCAGTCAATGTCCAGTTAAGGCGTTCGTTGAGCCCGTTCGTCTGTGGGTGGTAGGCAGTTGTGAAAGAATGACGAACGTTGCACAACCGTAGGATCTCGTCGACTATACGCGCAAGAAAGCAACGGCCATGGTCGGAGCAGTTGGCGGGAAGTTCCATGGACGAGTATAACGTCGTTGAGGAGGAAAGCAGCGACATCAGTTGCACAACTGGTTGGTATTGCTCGTGTGACCGCGTAGCGTGTGGTGTAATCAGTGGCCACCGCAATCCATTTGTTTCCCGATGCGGACAGTGGAAAAGGCCCTAAAAGATCCAGACCCACCCGAGAAAATGGGTGTACGGGGATGGCGATCGGCTGCAGAAGTCCAGCTGGTGAAACTGATGGCTTTTTCCGGAGTTGACAGTGGTCACAAGCAGCTACGTAGCGGCGGACTGCGCGGTATAGGCTTGGCCAAAAGAACCGACGGCGCACGCTGTCGTATACGTGCGAGAGACGCCTAGGTGACCCGCTGTGGGAACGTCGTGAAGCCGTTCAAGGACGGCTGTGCGTAGGGGCTGAGGGATTACTAGTAGAAGGTCGGGGCCATCAGGTCCCATATTGTGCCGGTATAAGGTGCCATCGTGGAGTACAAACAAACGAAGGAAGGGTCATGGCGATCGGCACTGAGGCGATTGATAATTTCGCGAAGCTGAGGGTCCTGGCGTTGCTCACGGCAAATGTTGCAAAAGTCAGAAATAGAGAGCACGCAAGCGTCATTGTCACATTCAAATTGGCTTGGCGGGTCGGCTGGATGACGGGACAGGCAACCGGCGTCTCCATGCAACTGGCCAGACTTATAAACTACTGAAAAATTGTACTCCTGAAGGCGCAAGGCCCAACGTCCAAGGCGGCCTGTAGGGTTTTTGAGTGTAGAAAGCCAACACAATGCGTGGTGGTCAGTGACTACTGTGAATGGCCGCCCATACAAGTAAGGGCGGAACTTCGTAATGGCCCAAACTAGAGCTAAGCACTCACGTTCAGTGATGAAATAATTCTGTTCGGCCGCAGAGAGGAGTCGGCTGGCATAGGCGATGACGCGAGGAGAACCGAGCTGACGTTGTGCGAGAACGGCACCAATTCCATGACCACTTGCGTCGGTGCGTACTTCTCTGGGCGCTGACGGATTGAAGTGAGCCAACACTGGCGGACCGGTGAGGTGGGCAATAAGAGCGACGAAGGCGGCCGATTGTTCGTGGCCCCAGGAAAAGGAGACCCCTTTTTTCAGAAGCTGCGTGAGTGGAAAGGCGATTTCCGCGAAGTTTGGTACAAATCGCCGGAAATATGAGCAAAGTCCGATGAAGCTACGAACGTCGCTGCTAGATTTCGGTATAGGGAAATCCCTTACAGCTCGAATTTTGTCGGGGTCCGGCTGGATGCCATGGGTGTTGACTAAATGTCCTAGGACCTTGAGTTTAAAAACAGCGAAAGTTTTTCAGTACTGTGAAATAAAGCGGCTCACTCGTTGATCATCGTTTTGGCCTGTAGCACGAGATCTATATACGGTTTCGTTTTTATTATTACGACGTTACTAAAGCAAATCTTGCAGTAGAAGAATAAGTTATAGTTCGAAGGAGGTGTTTCTTCAAACATACGAACGCTAGCAGTCTTAAAAGCACATGCATGCTCCGCGCGCTGCTTTCGACATAACCGGCTCGCTGGCTCGGAAGGAAGGTGAAATCCAAGCTTGCACTACAATCGTACTTTATTTCGGTTCTTATTAAATGGCAGTTCTTTATTTATATTTGGCTTGCATTCACGAAGCCTGTGACGCGAATAGGGTGCTCCGTGCGAGTGGCGTCAATCCATCCTTAACTATCGGCTATATGCACTTCAAAATAAAGGACCCATTTGTATATTGAAGTTATTGTGACTATGGATGCTTTAACGAATGTTATACCCTTGTCACACGTGTAATTTCAATGTTCATTGAGTTGATGGAGATCGAACTCGATGGTAATCGGCCACTGACACACGGCGCTTTTCAATGACGATTGAACTCGATCGATATATTGACTCATTGAGGTCCACGGATAACCCTTTCTTATGAATCAAGATAATGTTAGCGTTATTCCATGATTCTGGTACCATCGATGCTACAAGGCATTGCGTATGCAGGGTGGCGAGTTTTCCTAGCGTGATATCTCACCCGCCCTTCAGCAAATCTCCAGTTACCTGATCCTCCTCAGCTGCTTTACCCATTTTTATTTTATTTTAATTTTTTTTTATTTATTTATTGTACCTGAAAGGCCCCTGTTATGGGGCATTGCAATTTTCTAGTATCTAAAGCTTTCTTAACCTCGTCCTTCGTCACTGGTGGAAAGTCTAACTGCTCTTCGCTAATGTCAATCTCATTATAGTCTTGACCACTAGAACTCCTCGGCTACTTTGACTATCTCGTCCATATTTGCGACGACGTTGCCAGATTTATCCTTTGGAGCATACATCTCAGTTTTGCCTATACCTAATTTCCACTTCACCGCTTTAAGGCCGCAACCGTTCTTTAGAGCATGCTCGATTTTCTCCACGTTATACTTCCTTATGTCGGACATGGACCTATTGACTAGCTTTGATAGTTCGGCCAGTTCTATCTTGTCTGGATGCTTTCATGCTTTGTCATTTCTTAACCAAATCTTTCGTCTGCTTAGATAATTTGCCGGTATCCTCTGTAACAATCCTACCGCCTATATCCGCCGCGCACTCCGTAATGATATCTCTGAAGGTATCGTTCATCGCTTCTACTCTAAGGTCGTCATCCAAAGTAAAGCTGAATATCTATTCCATAGCGAGGTCCTGAATTCTTCTGCCTTCCTCCTCACAGCTAATTATTTGATGAACTTCTTCCTTTCCAATGTGTTTTGTTCCCAATTGAAATCTAGACTAATGCGAGATTTTACTATCATATGGGCACTGAATCGTATCTTTCCGATTTCTCTACATCCTGGGCAATGCCAGGGTAAGAGCACATTATGAAGTCTATTTCATTTATGGCTCTTCCACGTTCACTTCCGGCTGTTCCGTTTGCCGAAAAAGAAATTCATAATTATTTGCGCTCTGCAAACTCAACTAGTAACTCGGCCATGCTATTTCTAGAACCAATACCATAGTGATCCATTGCTTGCTCACGAGCCTTTTTCCCTACATTGGCACTGAAGTTGCCTATTAGTACCGCATACATCGTCTTTACCTTCCCAATTGCAAATTATACATCTTCGTAGACGCTTTTGACAGCCTGGTTATCATGAGTACATGTAGGTGTGTAGGCCTGTAAAATCTTCAATCTTCAAATAAAAGTCAACAGACGCGAAAAGCGAAATCCCACCTCTTTTTTGCATAATGCTCAGCAGGGCTGTTGGCAGAGCCCAGCCCCTTTTGTCGACCACTCATCTGCAGAAGAGAATTCCGGCTTCATGCATTCTGCAGGTGTTAATTGCTCCGACATATTTTGAGACCCCAACTTATTATTTTCCCATAAAGCAGCACAATCAATGTTGCTGTAAATTCAACCCAACTACCAGCGCACACACAAACCAACTTTCTTTTCTTGTTGCCTTGACACACTAGAAAAACAAACATGCGGCAGTTCTCAGACAAAGGCCAATTAAAGAAAAACAAGCCAGTCTCTGTTTTGTTCGGCAGCACTGAACAGGTGGGCTGGGCAGTCCTACAGAGTCCAGCAGGTTATAATCAGAGACCCTGTGGTTCCGCCTTCAGAGACATCTCTGTATTCTTAGTCGGAAGGTCAAAAGTGGTCCTTCTTCCACTTCTGTGTAGGGACCTATGTACACATGAACGTCCACCTCTGAATCAGTTTCTGTGTCAGAGGTGTCACTCTCGATCGTGATCATGACATCTCCGGAGGCTCCCTCGAAGTTTGGCCAAATCGTGCCCTCCTTCTCGTCATCAAGGTCGTGGAGGTCTTCCGAGATGACATCAAAGACCGGCTGTTGGCAACCTCCTTTCTCGGAATCTGCGAAGCATTTACGCTCCTGTCATATCGGGAGCTTTGATAACCACGTTAAAACCCGCCCTCCTTTCGATTAGATCACTTCTGTTTTGCGCGCCGCCATGGAGCCCTGCAGGAAGCAGTTTGAACTCGAACTATCCCTTTCAGTGTAGTGCGAATGTGACTCTGCATTGAACATCGTGTTTGACGCGTGATAGCCTTAACTGCTTATGTGGCATAAAACCCAATACCACACGCCAACTCTATGCACTACCATGCGCCACAATCATTAGGAGGCGCTTCGGACAATTTGACCATATTGGGTTGCTTAAATTGACATCACACAGTACACGGGTGCCTAGCATTCACTTCCATCGAAACGACACCGCCGCCGCGGCTATGGTCGAACACGGGTAGTCGTACGCCTTACCTATTGAATCATCAATGCTACGCATACTTTGTATGTATGTATGTATGTATGTATGTATGTATGTATGTATGTATGTATGTATGTATGTATGTATGTATGTATGTATGTATGTATGTATGTATGTACGTACGTACGTACGTACGTACGTGCGTGAAACAAATGTGGGCACAGTGAAACAAATGAGGGCTGTTAGTATTCCAGCGAATGCTGCTTTTCGTCGTTGTGTACGCTTTATTAGTTAAGAAATAATCAGCTACTTTCTTAAGAATTGCTTCCAGAAGAAATATTGCCTTGTAAAGCAGCTAAGGAAATTAAGTTTCCGTCAAGCTACCATTAACGTAAAATATTTTTAACTGCCTGAAACCATTCATTACCCTGATTACACCATTGTAAAATGCTCTTAATCCATTCTTCTGGATAAATCAACTCGTGAATACGAAGACATATACAAGCGCACCAAACAATGGCTTGTCTTCACGCATTCAACAGACCAGCAAGGAAGCCCCACCTTGACCCCGACCCATTGTCACGCTATAAGTCATTTGTCCGTCGTCAGCCCTGCCGCCGATCTCGTGCTGGCTTTGGTCGAAGGTTACAGGAGGTGGTTCCGCGTCCGAAGACACGGGCAAGCCTTCTTGGATCTTCTCCCTCTTTTCTCCTGCGTATGCAAGGCCCAGTCCGTAACTGCTGAGCTATTCTTTGTGGAGAAGCGCTTTTCATCAACGCGTTGTTGTGGAAATGGTATTTCACTGATGTAAATGCTCTGAAAGAATGAAGGCCTGTGGCGTATCGGGCCCTTACGCAATAAGTATTGTTTCCGCATAGTTAATATTTTTCATCGAGCTACATTATCAATAGAATCATTGAACATCGACTTTCGAGTGACAGGGAATCACCATCATGGGAAACACGAACAAGCTCGGCGAAGCTTCTTATCGGCTTCGCAGGAAACGTTTCCTGGAAGAGCTGGTGAACACCATATTTTCTTTTTGCGCGGAAGAGAACGAACGCATGGGAGGAAATAAGACGTCCACCTCCAAGTGTGGCCAATTAGGTCTGCCTCCGACGAGTTCTGAACGCACTGAAAGCAAGCTTTTGGAAGTGAAAGGAGAGTTCGTGAGGTACTCTCAGGTGGGGTGGGAGAGCACAAAATCACTTTACATTGCATAAGCGATAATATGCGGCCGGTATAATGGAGTGAACCTGTTACCTTCTCACAATATCTTTTATGCACGAACGAAAAATATGGGATTGGGAAACAAGATGAGTCAGCGTCCTTAATGTTTTAAGGCAAATGATTCCCGGAATAAAGCAACAGAATTATCTTTTGATTCCTGGTCTTGGACAAGCGATGGTGCCGCAGAAAGCCATCACAATGACAGCTTTGTATAGGCCTGTTTGCTTTTCTTTTTTAACAAATGCGGAACTTTCGCTTGCGTTTGTTAGTTCTCTCGTACGCTGTTACGACAAGGTTGCATAACGCGATTGCTTATTAAAATACACAATGAGACAATTTTTGAATGATAATTTATCCGTCTCATTTTGCTATGAAATATGGTATATAGAGTGCGTATGGCGCATGGAATGACATGGTATATTATGGCATGGTAGGCTGTTCTATGGCCTATGTTTAAAATCACGTGGTATTTATTAGCCCGAAACTGCACACAGGCATTTTACAATAACAGGGCTCCGGTAATTTCGAACATTTGAAGAGTTTCAACATGCAGTGTCTTAGAATAGCATACAGGCGTTTTTGCAGCTCGCTCTCGTCGAAATGTGGCTGCCACCGAGTGTCTCCACCTCATCAATGTCACTGAACTCAGCTGCAGCAGCAGCCAATATAGGCTACCGCGGCGGGTGAAATATTCCTAGCATTAAATGGATATATGAGCGCTACTTCAATTACCTTTATTTTAGGCGACACAGCAGAATAATAAGTGGCATAGGCTACGGACAAGGCTTCCTATCGCCAAAGGTTTTATACTAGTGTCACAGAGATGTCTGCTCTAACTTTTTTCCTACTTTGTAATGTTCCCGCAATGTTTTCCGGGCTGGCTGGAAAATAGTACGTGGACAGCATACAAATATAGCCTTTAGGTCTCGAAAAATGCTCTCAGCTCAGTTTTTAGTCTTGTTAAGAGCTCTACATATGCAGTTCAAACCGTTTACAAATATACTTGATGCTCTTATATTTAGCAGCACAAGCATGCATACCTCTGCTTCATTAGCAACCAGGTAATGCTTGCCCGAAAACTCTGGCCATTCATAGGGCGCAATGGTCAGTGGTTCATCGCAGAAAGGAACAAAAATGGGGCTCACTTTTTTTCTCAGGCTTTCCCCATTGGTTGTTGATGCTAGCCTCTTCGCCTTCCTGCATTTGGCGTTGAGCTTCTGCTGGTTCCGCGGGCAGCACCTAAAAAAAGGTTCAGAGCTCGACACAGGATAACCGGAAACATATGCTCACCATGCAACCGACTTCACTCATTTCAAGCATCCAGTGCCTTCTCGGAAGAAACAGTGCATCTTCAGAGCGCGCCGTGTCCAGTAGCAACTGCCGAGTTTGCGAACTGGATGGACGGGCAAGATTGTTTTTTCAGACAGCTGCCACGCGCTGTAACCACGAATATTTTAGGCGCGTAACTTAAAAAAGAATTCAAAATTTCGTAGCTTCTGGTTAAAAGCACTCATGTTTGATTCACTGTACGTATTTCTTTAACTTGTCAATATTACGGCCTAATGATTTTTATTTATGTTTTTCGAGGGATCTCGATCTCTGGCTCTCTTGAGCGCACATATATACCGCGGGAAGCTGAATCAATTGTTCGTTGCTTAGTCTTGTGGGCCTCGTATGAAAATAATAAAACTGTCGACACCAACGCGCACTAAAACATATGTAACCAGCTGAAACTAGAATCGGTTCCATCAGGGCGCATAAGGGGATGAATTAGGGATAAGTTTTGCATGCTGGGGCAGGAAGGGAACGACAGCCATTTTCGTTTCTTTTTTTTCTAATGCCACCCTTCAACGTTACATCACAGAGTCAAAGAATAAGACTAACACTACTCCCAACAAGACGGTTCTTGCTCTACGCATTTCCCGTGCATATACACGCAGGCGAGGCCTGTTTAGCAAAACAATAAAAAAATGTCCTCATGAACATGCCCGCTAAGGCGCTACCTTCGAGCATGCAGGGTAACCCGTTAAGTTTAAAGCTGATTTTTCAACGCATGTAAATATCGTGAACACAGGATACAAGCCGTCGAATAGGATTCCGTAACCTCCGCTTCTGTGGCCAGCTGGTTTAACAGAGTGCAGAGTTCATGCATTTTCGGAGCCGTCCACTACGACGTCTCTCATAGCCTGAGTCGCTTTGGTACGTAAAGCCCCACAAACCGAACCGTACCATCCTTCTAAGTCATTTTTTCTTCTCCATCAGCGTAGAGCGAAGTACGCCCGTCAGCGTAGATAGACTACTTGAAAGACACTCTAACGTTTCTAGGCGTCATGAAAGCAATATCATGCCAACTATATATCACCATAAAGCACATATGACACCGTTTTGAATAAATGTTGACAGAACGGCGACAAATAAATAAGTAGCTCAGTAATCGACGGATATGGCACAGCAGGCAGAAGAAGTCGTGTTAAATATAATCCGTAGGTGTGGGTGCCCAGATCTGCCTCATTTCACGTTTCAGTGTTTTTCTACTTGAGAAGAAAAGGGAATAAAAGGCAACTGACGACGTACCGAATGGAAAAGAAAACATTTTTTGTCTAAAACCCACCACCACATTTGGCCAAGATTAATATCTGCACCAAAAACCATAACCTGCTTCATGCAGACATCAGAGGACGCCTTGCGTCAGGACATCCGTCTCGGGTGAGGCGGTATTGCGGTCTAAATGTGTTCTGGTGGCAACACAAAACTGTATCGGATGGACATCCTATAGCACCAGTCGGGCCAAGTTTAGATTCTTAGGAAACCGACTGGCTCACGGTTCAACATCAAACCGCGCGCTTGAAACTGGCACTTTAACACGGGTCAAAGTATCACAGCTCTCCGGCGTAAATTCTGAAGCTAAAAAATTAGGCTTCAATGCTTCTGAACCAAATATGAAGCTAAAGCATTAGCTGCGGGTGACAGGGCGTTTTCTTCTTCTTCTTTCCTTTTTGAACACACAAATCTTCCAGTAGCATGATTATAACTGTGAAGTAACTCACACGAGTTAAAGTATCACAGCTCTCTGGCATAAATTCTGATGCTAAATTCAGGGCCTGAATGCTCGCAGCCGTTCGCTTGTGACAGCAGTGCGTGAAAGGTGCAAAATTGTGCTATCTTATGGCGGGCTGGCACGAACGGCTTATCGATTGGCCGAAGGCAGTCAGCGTATCCACTGTTGCGTAATAACATCTATGAATATTTGTTAACTGGTCGCAGCTCCAGGACCGGTACAGGCCTAACCGAGTCAAGAGATGCA
The DNA here is from genome assembly GCA_023969395.1 of Amblyomma maculatum. Classification (NCBI taxonomy): domain Eukaryota; kingdom Metazoa; phylum Arthropoda; class Arachnida; order Ixodida; family Ixodidae; genus Amblyomma; species Amblyomma maculatum. The sequence continues at coordinate 10,344 of JAJIZL010091529.1, forward strand.
TTTGGTGCTGATAGGACTGCACACATGTCCTAAAGTAATCCCAGTTAGCAGTTACCGCCGTACTGAAGTAACCTTCATCGATTTCGGGCAGCTGAGTGGACGCCGCGGCCGGCCAGGGATCTCGTGCTCCGAGCTCGTGCACTGCGCCGCGACCGTTACAGCGACTGAGCCAACACAACGGGTATAAACCTCAAAGGAAGAAAGCAGGTAGCTCCGAGGAGCAAGGCTTCTATCGCTGCAGCAAATCCCTCTTATTCGACGGGCGGCATCCCCCTGCCACGTTCCCTCGATCGCGAGCCCTGCCGAGCTGCGGAGGGCCGAATGCTAGCTCGCATACGGGTGCAACATGGCGGCCCAGGGATCCGCTCACCAGCGTGATGGTGGAGTCGTCCTCAAGCTCGGCGTCCAGGTCCACTTCATCGACCAGGAAGAAGCCACGGCCGTCGTCACCATCCATGAAAATGGCGGAGATAGGTGTCTGGCCTGACTGGGACGCAGCGAATCTGGAGCGGTCGTGCTGCGCGGCGCACCCGCTATCTTCTTCTTGTACTTCTTGTTCTTCTTCTCTTTCTTCTTCTTGTTCTTCTTCTTCTACTTTGATAATTGACACATACCCACGAAGAAGTATTGACCAGGGTTTCAGTGTGAACTGCCAAATGTCCTATAGGTACTGAATTAGTGTATTAAATTATTTATCAACTAAACAAAAATACGAAGATTGAAATCATAGAATTGAGCAAAAAGAAAAAAAAATATGAAGAAAAAATTTGGAAGTTTGTAAATTTAGAATTCAATTAACAGGGGAATCTGTCCGCACTGTTAATGTAAAAACCGACAAATTTGAGGCAAAGAAAATCATTTTGCACTCGCGTCGAAGGAGAGTAGAAGCGGGCTAACAAATAAATCCCAATTGTGCTAATGGAATTTCTAAATGTACCCTCTTCTGATGTGAATACCTTCGGCAAACGAGAAGGAAATGTTCCATATTTTCAATCTCACCGCAAGCCTCACAAAGGTTTGTGGGGCTTGTTAGATTTGAGGTCGCGAGTGGGCCTCGGTAGCGCACCGCTGCCACCAATTGTTACGATTGGGTTGCGCGCCCGTGTAGCGCACCGCTGACGCGCCCCTCGGTAGCGTTGGCCTGGCGGCTCCGTGGACGGCGGACGACATCAAAGGTGCCAGCAAAGACGAGGCGTCTTTTAACGAAACAACCTTTACTGTAACATCAGGAAGAAACGGGCAGTGAAGCTGACCCGGAGAGATTACAGACACTCTCACACAGCTGGTGTCTAGCGTGGTGCCAACGGCGCGTCAAAGTAGTCTCTATCTCAGCGGAGTAGGCCGCTGCTTTTTATAGTTTTTCCAGTTCACAGGGAAAGGGTAAACCCTCACAGGAAATGGAGCGCCCAACGTGTCTGGGCAAGATGGGATGACTCAATCGCATGTGGTCCGAACGCATCTCCTCCACCTCTTGCAGACAGGAGAGGGCGACGCCCTCTCCCTCGAGCTCCAGGCTTGGCCAGCTTGTGCACACACACACACGCACACACATTTGGCGCGTGGCAGAAACACGTCGAGTCTTGCCCGCGGGAGGAAGCGCTGCGCGGCCGATGAACGGCGTCGAAATGGCCGATCCGCTCGCGGTTCTGCCTGTTGCTATGCGGTGGCCGCGTCAGCTGTCCCAGTTTGTCGGTGGAGAAACGTAACAGGCTGAACCCGCATCTACTTAAGTAAAGATTTGGGCGGAGGATCCTGCATTTCATGTGAGTCAGCGTTACCGCACACTGCCGTGATTGACATGAACGGTCTTGCCATCAGTGTATGAGATGTTGGTATTATGCTGTAGATAGCAAGAGATCATTGCATGAGGCGGCTATGTATTAATAGCGCTGAAAACGGGACATTCCAAAAATGGTGATATTAGGGATGGTACATGAAATAGATGCATCAAGAACTGATTTAGCCAAGACGTCTGCCGCTTCGTTCTAGAAAATACCGCAGTGACCGGGGACCCAGATGAAGCGTATTTTGTTCACCCACCCCGGTATGAAATACTTTAGCGAGCGGCTCAAGAGAGCATCCCGTGCTGACTCGAGTGATAACAAAACAGAAAGAGAGTCTGATAGAAAAATTATTTTTGACTGAATTTTTAATAGTGCTAGCCCAGCCATAAACTCTGCTAAAATCCATATTCAAACCCATTCGCAGCACGAATAAAACAACGACAGGAAGAAAACACACACGACAGGACGAATGCTGCACTTCCAACTAAAGTTTATTATGAAAAACCCAAGCTTAAGTACAGAGCTACTATCACCTTCTGACAGTCAAACATGTGTGTCTAAAAAAGCCACTTCATTATCATGTAGATAGAGGGATGGGGTGCT
>JAJIZL010091532.1:0-23151 GCA_023969395.1 Amblyomma maculatum
ATACTCTGGCGTTTCTTAATCAAATCTTTCGTCTCCTTAGACAGCTTACCGGTATCCTCTCTAACTATCCTACCGCCTACTTCTACCGCGCACTCAGTAATGATATTTCTGAAATTATTGTTCCTTGCCTCTAGGGTAATGTCGCCATCCTCAGTTAGAGCTGAATACCTATTCTGTAGCGAGATCCTGAACTCTTCTGCCCTCCCCCTCACCGCTAATTCGTTGATGGGTTTCTTTCTTACTAATCTATTGCGTTCCTTCTTCAGATTTAGGCTAATTCGGGACCTCACCATCCTGTGGTCACTGCATCGCACTTTCCCGATTACCTCTACATCCTGCACAATGGCGGGGGTTGAACACATTATGAAGTCGATTTCATTTTTAGTCTCTCTGTTAGGACTTTTCCATGTCCATTTCCGGTTCTTCCGTTTGCTGAAGAAGGTATTCATGATTCGTAAGTTATTGCGCTCTGCAAACTCAACTAGTAACTCCCCCCTGCTATTCCTAGAACCAATGCCATAGTCACCTACTGCCTTGTCTCCTGCCTGTTTTTTCCCTACCTTGGCATTGAAGTCGCCCATTAGAACAGTATACTGCGTTTTTACTTTTCGCATTGCCGATTCTACATCTTCATAGAAGCTTTCAACTGCCTGGTCATCATAACTACATGTAGGTGCATAGGCCTGTACAACCTTCAATTTATACCGCTTATTCAGCCTAATTACGATGCCTGCAACCCTCTCATTAATACTATAGAATTCATCTATATTACCCGCTATATACTTATTGACAAGGAAACCTACTCCTAGTTGTCGCCTCTCCGGTAAACCTCGATAACACAGTACATGCCCATCCTTCAGTACAGTATATGCCTCATTCGGCCTCCTAACCTCACTAAGACCTATGACATCCCATTTCATGCCCTCTAGTTCCTCTAGCAGCACTGCTAAACTAGCTTCACTAGCTAGGGTTCTAGCATTAAACGTTGCCAGGGTCAGTTTCCAATGGCGGCCTGTCCAGCGGAGCCAGACTTTCTTAGCACCCCCTGCTGCGTCACAGGTCTGACCGCCGCCGTGGTCAGTTGTTCCGCAGCCGCTGGTGACTGAGGGCCGGGGTTTTATGGAGCTTATCATAGGAGGTTGTGGCCAATTACTGCACCAGGGTGGCCAACTCCTGTTCTGGTGAGGGAGTGCGTTGCCGGAGGTGTTCACTGGCATCAGGTCATTTAGTCATAAGTGACCGCAAACTACTTTTTAATCAGAAAAACGTGCACCAACGCCGTGGACCGTTTTGAAAGTGGCGCTCTTGCCTCTGATTGGTCAAGCGCGCCGTGACGTCAATGACGGCGTGCCATTGAGTGGTAGCGGCGGTCCAAGCGATTGTACATGCACGCACGTGCTTTTCTGCGGATGTATGCCACTGAACATACAACGATCACGCTGCTCAGGGGAATATGATATTGAGCCGTACTTGTTCGAACCAGCGGCGGCTTCGGAACAAGGTGACACTGGCGGCAGCAGCGACATGACGAGCGAGGAGACAGCGCTAACCTTTTCCCGCATGGGAAATTCACACTGATACGTACCGCTGCGCTGCACTGCTGTATGCGCCTGTGATCCGCTCTCAATTGAACATAGCGTTACTCGTGCCCTAAATCTCCTGCCTGACTCGAACGAAGCAGTGTCACATCAATGGGCTTGATGATCCGATTGTAAACAAATGAACTCATCCAGACGAGCCGTCGCCCCAGTTTTGTTGCGTGAATTTAGTCATTTATATGTCAGCAAGAGCAGCAAAAGTCATGCTCTCAGCTCCCGTAACCTCGAGTACGCATACATTTTATTCTGGCGGGATTTAGCAAATTAACGCGGGAGCGCGGTATCGACGAGAGGCCATGCCACTGCCTTGCTGCGCGCGCGTAATCCCATTTAGAACACCGGTAAAAATACCGAAATGCTAGGACAGCTATCGGCAGTCACGCGCTGCCATGTCGCGAGTTTAGCGCACTTCATTTAGCTGCGCTTAACATCGCGACTTCGACCACAGACATCAAGCTGCCCCGATTTCTTTTCTTAATTGGGATAGTTGTTGAAATGAGTCTGACAGTGGGTAGCTCAAAAGAAAGATGAACACAGAAGGCAGGGGGACAAGACACACACTAGACTTGCGACTGAATTTTACTCCGGAAAGAACGAGTTTATACGCATTTTTTTTTATCTTTATCCAGGTGCAACCAAGGAAGATAAAAAAATGCTTAAACGCATCCTCTTCGGAGTAAAATTCAGTTGCAAGTCTTGCGTGTTTCCTTGTTCCACTGACAGAGATATATAACGCGCCCCAGTCCGACGCGCACGGCTAGCGCGGTCGTTCGCGTTCTCCCGGTTCAAGTTACGAAGCACGGCGCGCACTTCGTGCACTGGGTGCGGCGTTGGGGTTCCTGGCTATGCATGAGCGCGTGGAGAAGGTACACTCATCACATTCCACTAATTACCCACTCCCTCCTCTTAAAAAAAAAAAGTCCTACTCTCTGACATTACTTCTCACAGTTTTCCAGCCGCGTCAGCGGGCGCCAATGCTGAATAGTTTTACTTTCACCTGTGCCTTCATCTGCCCGGCCACCCATCTGCCCCACAGAACAAAAACTTAAACAGAACAGAAGAGCAATATGATGTATTGGGCCTCTTACTTCGAGTTTTCTTCTTTTTGCGAAAGCAGTTCTTGGCGGCGGAGAGGTGCCTGTGTGCGAAGACAGAAGGCACAGCACCGGTTTTCAATCGCGCAGATTTGATCGGTATCCCAAAAGATCGCATCAACGACAAGCTTTGGTGATAGTCACTGTCGCGAAAATGATCTGAGCAGATCACCGACGATTTTGTAGGCTTGAAATCCTTCCTCTTGACCGCGGCAACCCACTGCGCCGATAGCTTGCGCTCCTTTGGGAATTTATGAAACGCGGGATCCTCTCGGCCGCCAGTGTTCGTGCAGCCATAGGCTGCGCAGAACCACGGCATGGTCGTTCTTTTCGTGAAGAACAGTGCAAGATGCACTGAAAAAGCTTGCGGTAACGTTCGCAAGCAGAAAACAAGCGCGAGACAAGAAAACGGTTGCACTGCGTAGCCTGCAAGCGACAGGTGATGCACGGCCTGCTCGGGCAATAGAAGCGGAAGAGAGGTAGACGCCGTTCTTGACGTCACTACCGCCTGTCGTACTCCTGTCGTCTGCTACTGACATCCCCCCTCCAGCGCTGTGCACTGCGGAGAAGCCTGAACGCGCTAGCAACTTTAATGGATGATTACGTCATTATTTCAAAAGCTAAAGCCAAAATATTTCGTATACTTAACATACAAAGCCTGCAGATTCGACCCTCTGAAGCGCATCAAATTCTAAAACCGGTGCAGCTTCCCTTTAAAGGATCCTTGTGGCCGCTTAGCACGTTAGGCATTGCGCCTGCAGGAGTTCGATTTCGATGTTATTTATGTCTGGCCGGAACCACACCGATGCTGATAGCCTGTCCCGTGCGCCCGTCGGCCCTCCTTCGTCAGATGCCACCGACGACGATAGCTTCCTCGGAGCAGTCACTACGTCCAATCTCGTTTCCAAACAGCGTGCCGACGACGAGCTGCGACTGATTGTTGACCATCTTGAAGGTGGGCATCCTACAATACCCCGGTATGCTCGGGGGTTGTCGTCGTATTGCCTCCGCAGTGGGGTGCTTTATAAGAAGAATTCTACGTCGAGTGCAAAAACATACCTGCTAGTCATACCGGCTAATCTAAGGCACGAAATCCTCCTGGCCTGCCACGACGAACCAACTTCAGGGCATCTTGGCTTTACACGCATCCTAAACCGAGTCCGGCAGAACTATTACTGGCCACATCTTTCTCCGAGCGTTAGACGTTACGTATACAGACTTGTCGACAATGCCAGCGGCGAAAAAAACCCGCGCTCAAGCCATCCGGCATGTTACAATCTATCGAACCACCCCTTACACCCTTCGAGCAAGTGGGCATGGACCTTTTAGGCCCATTTCCTTTATCCTCGAACGGACAAAAGTGGATCGTAGTCGCCACAGACTACTTAACACGCTACGCTGAAACGGAGGCCCTTGCCTGAGGTACTGCCGGCGAAGTTGCTCGATTCTTTATGAACGACATTGTGGTCAGACACGGTGCACCGTCGACCATCATTACTGGCCGAGGAAAGGCGTTTACAGCTCGGCTACTGCGGGACACTTTAAAGGGCAACTCCGGGGTTTTTTGACATTCGAATATTCTAATAAAAATTTTACTGTAGATTCTCCTCTCCGTCCTGATGCATTTTACAAAATTTGGGCGCCGTACGATAATCCGTTCGTGCGCAACACGGCTTTAAAATATGCTGTTTTCATGGCTTAAGTTGAGACTATTTCTGCCGGCAACACTGAGTTTCTGACGTCACAAACAGTATACCGGCGTTACTGTCCACTTCCCGCATGATTATGAAATTGTGAGGCTTATATTGAACTACCTCAGACATTTTATGCAATGCTTCATGATTTCCATACTTTATTTTCACCATCCAACGCACGTACGAGTGTTTTTCTAATACTGAGTGTGACGTCACCATTTCGTCACCCAGGACGTCGTTTCTGGCCGTGAAAGCAGTTTCGGTTTCGATTTTCTGCTTTTTCTTTTTAAAAATACTTCTAATTGGAATTTCGAAAAGCGGTTTTTTGTGTTCTAGTCAGGACGCGCCGAGCCATACCGAGCATCGCACAATAACAGCGTATCACCCTCAGACAAATGGATTAACGGAACGACTAAACAAAACTTTGGCGGACATGATCTCAATGTACATCGACGTTGAACATAAAATGTGGGACGAGATCTTGCCGTATGTCACCTTCGCCTACAATACGGCTCCGCAGGAAACCACGAAGTTTACGCCGTTCCGTCTCGTATATTGCAGGGAGGCCCGCACGATGTTGGACGCGATGCTCCCGTGTGGGGACGAAGCGGTCGAACCCGATGCCGCCCATTTCGCAGAACAGGCCGAGCAAGCCCGTCAGCTGACCCGCTTGCACATCAAGGAGCAGCATGCCATCGACGCTCGACACTATAACCTTCGGCACAGGGAAGTCCACTACGAACCAGGGGACCAAGTGTGGGTGTGCACCCCCGTGCGCCACAAAGGCTTGAGCGAGAAACTGCTCCACCGCTATTTCGGACCCTATAAAGTCCTGCGCCGCTTAAACAGCGTTACGTTTTTCTTTCACGGGGAGGGGGTAATGCCACGTGCCTAGTGCCACGCGACAGCCGTGCTTGATGCCGACGACGACGAAGCGGTTGTTGGCACGAGCGGCGCGTTGGTGCTGGACACTGTCATCGGAGCTAGACGCAAACCTGACTCTCGGGTCTTACCTTCACGGTACCGTGTACCTTGACGGCTCCCTGTGGCTTGAGTCGTGACAATATCATAGTAATGCCACCCCGTGCACTCGAGAAAAACCGACTGCCCCGCAACAAGTAGGGCACCGGCCCATGATTCGTAGCGCGCCCATGGTGGCTGAAGCGCAGCGCCTTCAGCTTTCCTTCTAAGAAACTCTAAGCGCCGTGCGGAGCCGAAACCGCTACTGCGCACGCGCCGTAATCATGGCAACAATCTGAGCCGTTTCACAGGCGTTCCGCCGCAGCGCTCGCTACAGAGAGGAGGAGAAGGGTAGTGGCATCCCAGTCATAAAGTTAATGAAATCCAGCAGATTCACGCGCCGGCGCAGAGAGGAGGATAAGCTAGGGTAGCTTCCGCACTGCGCATGCGCGCGCCGCGGGGAACTGACCGAGTGGAGCAGGAAACGTCTGACGGCACGCCCGCGCGGGGCATGAAGTCAAGAAGAGGGTTTTGTCGGGCTGGTTGGTTCATGTTGAACGGAACTGTTTCTTCCTTCCGTTCAGCGGGACATGAAAGTGGATTTTGCCTAGAAAGCCGGTGAACTGATGCGTTCAACGGAACGCGGTTGTGTTCGATGCAATGCTCGGTCGCTGCAGCCAAAGCTTTTTTTTTTTTCCACATTCGGTTCAGCAGCGTTGATCTCCTCTAAATTTTTTTCCCTCCTACTCACCAGCCTGCAGGACGCCTCTACCGTAACTCCTGCCACGCCATCATCCCCAGCCGTCTCCGGCCGGAGTACTTCAGACAGCCGCCCTGTGTGCTACACCTGCGGAATTTCTGGCCATATCGCTCCCCACGGCCGACGCCGCACGTTCCTGTCTGGTGCCCCTCCGCGAGCAGTCTCCTACGCGCCACGCCACAGTGCTCCTCATTCCCATGGACATCTGACTCATCACCGCCTGTCTTCGTCCCTAACATCTCGCTCCACACCACATGTCGGCCTCCCACACCCCGTCGACGCTTCACCGATACGCCGCCGGACGCCCTTCTTCATCGCCTGCCAATCCCATATGTATCGAAAGTGTTGCTATACACAAGCCATTTGACATTACAATAGGTAAATCAATATCCTTTACCGAGATCGGTCACAGCGCATTACACTAAATATTTTCTTAAGCCGTGGTTCCACTGCGCATGCCCAGATCCCTTTGACGCCGATATATGGCGCCACATGCTGGAAGTTGGTAAGGGAACCTACATGTTGCGACGCGGCTACCGGCGTAGGGTGGTGCCATGGTGCCAGCGTGCCAGCCTTTGAACGGGCCGCCACCCGCTAAAAACCAGTGTTACCAGTTGAGCTAACGGCGCCATTTTGGTCACCAAACTGAACCGGCGCGACCGGGCGCTCCGCATGCAGGAGAGAATTGGCGCTCGTACACTGCGGCGGTCCAACTTTTTCTTCGCTGCTCACGGCATGAAATTTTAGTTGCGCACTATAGTGAATATAGTGCGCAACTATAGTGAATATTTTGCATCTTACCTGTACTCACCTATGGGGCTGAAACGTGGAGGCTAACCAAGAGAGTTCTACTTAAGTTGAGGACAACCCAGAGGGCTATGGAACGAAAAATGGTAGGGGTAACATTAAGAGATACAAAGCGTGCAGAGTGGGTCAGAGAAATAACTCAGGTTACCGACATTCTAGTGGAAATTAAGAAGAAGAAATGGGCATGGGCAGGACATGTAGTGCGAAGAGAGGATAACCGATGGTCGCTTAGGGTAACAAACTGGATTCCAAGGGAAGGAAAGCGTAGCAGGGGACGGCAGAAAGTTAGGTGGGCGGGTGAGGTTAAGAAGTTCGCAGGGGTCAAGTGGATGCAGCTAGCACAGAACCGGGTTAAGTGGAGAAATATGGGAGAGGCCTTCGCCATGCAGTGGGTATAGTCAGGCTGATGATGATGATGATGATAGTGAATATTAAATGATAGCTTATACAGCTCGTTCGGTCGAAAAGCCGTCGGCGTAGTAGTACCATAGCAGTAGTAGTCTGCACCGCATATCGGAAATAATCGGGGCCCTGGTAAAAAATCGTATCACGGTAATTCTTGGTTCTGGTGATTGATGAATGTAAAGCCAATGCTTGATGATGCTAATTAAGAAAATTTAGAGCATGTAATTGATCAATCAATAATTTGAAGTAATTAAAATGAAAAATTTAAAAAGGAGTTTGAAAGGTGTCAAAATGCTCAGAATGAAAAGCTGATGCTCGATAAGGCTAATTAAGAAAATTTCGAGTGTTAATTATTCAATTGAGTGATTGAAGTAATTGAAAAAAATGAAAATCGGTAAATATGGTTTCAAAGATGTCAAAATGCTCAAAATGAAAAGCGGAGAGTGTGTAATCAATCTAATAATTGAAATAATTGGAAGACTTAACTTGGAAAAAGGGGGATTCAGAGTCATAACTCGTGACTCGCAGCCATAATGCAAGGCAGCATGGCTAAGCATTTTATAAAGTAGCATACTGCAAGCTGTGGAGTCTGCAAAACCATTACCTGTAATCATGACTGATAGTCATAATCATGATTCATTGCTCTTAGACACGCGCAGCATACCATGACTCAGCACTTAACAAAAGTAGCACATTGTAACGAGTGGAGTCTGAAAGATTATATGCAATCATGATTCATAGTCATCAGCATGACTCACGACTTGTTTTTGTTAATCACAATTAACTGATTGACGGTTGTAGACAAAGGCCGGCAATAGGTGTGCTGCAATCGCACTCGATATAAGCTATTCCATGATACTTGATGTAGCCTAATGTTCAAATATAATAACTATTAACTAATTAGCGGCTATTAACTAAACCGCAATTATGCACTGGAATCATACTATATATAAGCTATCCTGTGATATATGACTTGACAATGTAGCCTGAAGTTCAAGTGATAATCACAATGAACTAATAACAGCTATTAACAAAGATCCGAAATTTGTGTATTGCAATCTACTAGATATGACCTATCCCATGACATGACTTCATATTGTAGCTTAAAGCCAATCAACGGCTATTAATATAGACCACCAGTTAGTGTATTGCAATCGTAGTACCAAGTATAAGCTATATCCTGCAGAGGTGGGCATTTGACCTCAAAAAGTCCAACCTCACCTCAACCCCAATAAAAATTTCCTGACCTCACTCAACCTCAACCTCACGCTTTAAGGTTGAGGTTTGACCAGGTGACCTCACCTCAATTTTTCTGATGCCACCCCAGACCTCACTCAACCTCACCTCAAACTCAAAGTGTGAGTTTGAGGTCGGTTGCTCGACCTCAAAATATATATATATATATATAGAGAAGGTTTTTCACTTGAGAACACTAACTATAAAACGTCATGGCACAAGTTCTGTGTGGATGACACGCCAGAATGATGACATAAATTTTAAACAACATTGAATATGATGAGGCTTACTTGTAAAGTAAAAAGATTGAAATGAACATTTGCCAGCGGGGCTACTGATTCATAGCAGGCTGACTTAATAACGGCAGTATAATTGGCCAGTTTCAACTCTTCAAATTTTATTTTTATAATTTGTTTTGATATGGTGACTTTTGACCTGATTGCCGCTGTAATGCTTGTGTCCCTGGAGCTGCTGGATGTGAACTGTGTGAACCCCCGAAGGTCTGCAGTGAAACGCCGCACATATCTGTGACCGTCAATTAGTGTTTCCTCCATGACAAGCAAGTAATTATTTCTTGAAGACATTTTCCTGCGATATGAAATTGAACCGGATGACAAAATCACAAGCAATTTAATGTTTCTTCAGTGTTATGTCTCTGTTACAAAAAAAAGAAAAATAGATAGACCACTTACGTATATATGGAATTTGTAGTATCATAACATTCTTTTATCAAATTGACTTCTGACGTGGGACTTATCACAAGAGGCGGACGGAACAAAATGTTGTCATATGCAGAGACGCTTAGTTACGAAAAGGTGAAACGTGCTTGACTTTTGACTTTGTGCTACTTGCTATAATCCTGACTAGTGGGTTGTGCTGAATGGAAGAAACGCCGTGACAAATTATTAGAAAGATTACTCTCCCGTCTACTTATAATAACTAACGATGAATTTGCAGCCGCAAAATAGTCCTTTTATTATTGATGTAAATTAAAGAAATAATACGTTGGATTAGAGATAATTCACACATTACCTTGAGATGCCGAGAAAAGCTCAACTGCTGGTTCCCTTGTCCACACAGCTTCTTGTCGCGGTGAATGCATTCCAAGTTTACAGAGCTTTTCGTTTCTTTTGCGTGGCTATTGTAACGGAAGTGGCTTTCGATGTCTCTGTTAATTCGACAACTGCGCGCTCACAAATCATTATTAGCATATTTAGATTTTTTCGCTATATCTGCCATATGACCACACCTGCCATAACTACAACCATGTCATGAACACTCGGCGCCGAATGCAACAATGCGATAGACCTCGAAGAAGAGCAGATCTCAGCTGGAAAGGGGGGAAACTTCCGTCATAAATTACAGCAAGTCGCCGACCACGGCCATGGCTGCGTGTCTTGTCTTCGCCTAAAAAAGACGGCCACGGTAAGTGGCGAAGAACATAGCATGTTGTTTAGATGCTGCCTTTTTTTTTTGCCGATTTTGGGCGGCTCACCGACGCCGTTTGGGGGCGACTTCCAAGCAGACGTTCCAGGAACGATTGGTGTCGATGAGAACGTGGGGCTGAGACACCAGCTTCCAGTCGCGACGAGACAACCACGCCCACTGTTTCGTTTTTCTTCGACTGCACAATATCCGTCAAGAGAGGAAGACCAGCGGGTGGTGAGAAGGGTGGCGACGCGTCTACACGGAGGAAGAGCAGAGTTTGAACACTGACTGGCGTGTGTTCCCCCTGCGAAACGATGAGATGCTGCATGTCGACAAGCGACAGAAGTCCGCGCAGCCGCCACGGCGTTCCGAGACGCGAGAAGGGCCTGTCTTTATATTTCTTTACACCAACAGGAATACACCAGGCGGAGGTAACGCACAACCAAAAGCCAAAGAAGCAAAAAAAAAAAAAGGATGTTGCGAGAGGAAGAATCTGAGAGTTGTCTCTTCTGAATTTTTCTTTTTTTTTTGTGGGGGGAGGGGGGGTGGGGAAGTAAAGTGTGACGATTTGCCGTACCGCAGAAAAGCGGCCGGTTGTGAGTAAACGGGTGTAGAAACGCGAGAGGGGGCACTGGTAAGTGACCACACAACACGAAAAGAAAGGAGGAAAAATAGGGGTGTGCAAGTGTACTGAAAAACTAAAGAGATGAGGAGACGCAGATCTTCACTCGCGCATTCACACGCTCGAGCACCCCGCACGCATCTCGCTCTCTCGCCCACTGTCCCTATAACTCTCAACCCCGTTGACAGAAAAGCACTTAAAAATACCTAAAGCTCACAAGAAGGAACTCCAAAGCACAGACTGAGGTGCGCGTATGTGCAGCGGCTTACTTTCCAAGAAATTCCGGGGGGTTCCGGGGTCCGCGCTTTGTCCGCTAGTTGAGATCGGACACCGGCTGCGGAGCCGAAAGAGCAGAAGCCAGCTTACGAACAAAAGGCGCGCCCGCCACTTTGGCTGCAAGCTGTAAAACGAAGGGGAGGCCCTCAATAAACAAACATGTAAATGAAAAAGGCGCAAGCTCACGTAGGGTATGAGAAAGAAGCACTCGTCAGTCACCTGTCTGTTCTTCAATGATTCTTCGAGAAGGGCACATTAAATTCATCTTTTTATGTAAGGGTTAGTTTAATGTCTAGTGACTATTAATAATAATAATAATAATAATAAAAGAGTGGATTGCACTGATACAACTACGATCTACCATCCTATTTTTTTTCGTTTCAACTCGTACTATATACAATAGCAAAAGCAGATTTTATTTACTAAAATACAGTCTTCGTGGGGTGACTTCTCGTCAAGCCATTTATCTCTCGTCTCTTCTGCATCCTTGTTCTTTCCATATGCCTCTCTGAAACCTCCTCTCTCATGCCATCCTCCCCAAGCAATTCCTTGGTTACTGGATCTTGCGTTTCCCTCTTTTCTACTATTCTAGTTCTCTTTTTTTTTTCGGTGAAGTCGACACACCCACGTAAGTCTAGAAACCCTACGATTTTGCGCAGACTTTCTTTACTTCCCAAACTTGCTCAGAATGGTGGCTGGGTCTCGTTTCACTTTCTTTCAAGTCTGCAGCCGACGTCCGACCCCACTTCTTTGCCGCGCTGCACTTTAGAGTTCACCTCGAGCGCGCACCGAGAGCAGACGTGTTTCCGTCGGCTCCGGTGTCTCCCCTCGCGAACCGCGATCCGCCGCCCCAAGCGGGGCGAAAATTCCTCGAAAAGCGTCTGCTCCAGCCTGCGCTGCAGCGGCTGCTGCCTCTTCCTCCCGGCGGCTGACGCCGTCTCCGTGCCCGCGTCCCGCACTTTGCTGCCTGCCCGGTTTCTGCGATGGCGACGACGATGTCTACAAGCCACACGGCTACCACTCCGCTGCCTGCTGCCTCAACCAGTTCGGCGATGGACACACAATACGACTCTGCAACGGATATAGACGACGGCGACTAGGAAGTGCTGCCCAACTCGCCGGAAAATCATCTCGCCACGTCGACCCAGTATGACAACCATATCGATGCCGCTCGGGAAGACGGTGGCTGGTTCACAGCCCATTACGTGGGATCGCACTTCCGCCTAGTCTCCGGAGCTTCGGACGCAGCAATTCCCCCTCCTCCACCCCCACGTCGCCAACCCCGGCCACCACCTCTCCCTCGCCTTCCGGAGGCCGACTACAAGGTCATATTTTGACCCCGCGAAGGTTTGAACCTCGCCCGCCTTGCACCGCACTCTTTCGCTCGTGGCATCGCTGCCGCTTGCGAACTGCAGCTGACGGAATTTCAAGCTGAAGCCGTATGCCGTGTACGCCATCGAACCAACACGGTCATTGTAAGCACACCCTCTGCTCCACTGACAGACAAGCTCGGCCAAATCACGTCTGTCACTTTGGACAAGAGCTACACCGTTACAGCCTACGTCGCTGCCCCAGATGACTAGTGCAAAGGAGTAATTCACAATGTGCCGCCGAACATCACGCCAACTGAACTCCAGGAGTACATCTGGGCACCCGGCTATAAAGTTCTCTACGCTCGGCGCATGGGATCCTCCAGCACAGTATTGATAATTTTCTCTGGCCGCCGGGTTCCCTATTTCGTCTACCTTTATGGCGGCGAAACCCGGTGCCGCCCTTTCAAATCCCCACGGGAAGTGTGCACACTGTGCCGCCGGGAAGGCCATCGTCGAGATGTATGCCCTGGCTCCGAGACTCCGCTCTGCCCCATATGCGGCCAAACAAACGCCCCGATAGGGCATCCCTGCCAGCCCCGCTGCGCGTTGTGCGACGCCGAGCACAAGACTGGGGACCCCACTTGCCCTCGGCGCTACGCTACACCGCGCCCTCGACCTCCGGCTCCGCGAGGACCACCCAGTGAGCAACGTGCACAGATCACCGTCTCCCACCCACTAGTCGTTCTTCCAGCCAAAACCTCAAGCACACCGCCAACTCCAGCTTCACGCCACAGCGTGGGAGAACGTCGATCCCGCCGGACACCACAGCAGGAAGGTAAGGAGAATTCTTCCCCATCATCCCAACCTCGCTCTCCTTCCTTGCATCCTGGGCTCAGATGGGTGGATTTGGCAGCGGCGGCTCCAGACCCAGCATCCTCAAGTCCCCCCCAAACTCCCATCGTGGCCCCACAACCCGCCCACACTGAAATCCGGCAGCTACGCCAGGAGATCGCCGACCTCCGGCGTCAAGTAATGTCTCTGCGGCAACCCCAACCCCCACCCGCTTCACTCCCCCTCCGGTCCACCCAGTGGCGCCTATTGACCCCTCCATCATGAAAGCCATCCAGGCACTCACCACTGGTCAGCAGGAGCTAGCTGCTACGGTTGGCCAAATGACTCAGCTATTCGCGACAATGAAGGCGTCGCTCCAATCTTTCCAGGAGAAAGTAGTCCTACTCGAGGCGTCCACCCCACCCGCGGCGAGACGCGAGCGCAAAACCCGCGGTTCAGTCACCACAGTGCCGCCCCAACAGACTACGCCGGCGCTCTCGCCTCCGGTCTTGCGGCCCCCAACTCTAACATACCCACATGGCGGCTCTGCGCCGTAACTCTTCCCGTCCAGACCGCCGACCGGACAACGAGCCCCTTGTGGTCTTGCAGTGGAATTGCCGCGGATATCGCCGCAAACGCTCGTCCCTGCTACAGTTTGTGACATCAGCTCCATTCGCACCGGCCGTCATCGCCCTTCAAGAGCCCGGCTGTTCGCCTACCCTCCCAGGATATGTGTGTTGCATGCCATCGGGGGCTAGCCGCTGTGCAGTGCTTGTGTCGAAGCAACTTGTGCCGATGACTCATGACATCGACGGCACCACCACCGACCATATTCTTCTGGAACTGCTACTGCCATCTAGACAGACCCCCAGCGTTTTTTTGCTCGCAGTGTACAGCCCTCCTAGTTCCCGTGCGGAATCTTTCTCTTATCTCTTTGAACACGCCTGTCGTCTTGCATGCCGCTCCCCTCTGATAGTCGTCGGAGACTTCAACGCAGCCCATCCCGCATGGGGTTACACCCGGCCTACAGCCAAAGGTACGCGACTGTACACTTTAGTCCAATCGCACGGCTTCTCTTTACTTACTGACCCTTTGACGCCTACCCGCCTTGGTAACTCCGTCACCCGCGATACCTCTCCGGACCTTACTTTACTGCTCCATGTACCGCACCATGACTGGCGGAACCTTCTTGAGACGCTTGGTAGTGACCACTACATTATTGAGACTACGATCCACACAGCTCCGCTTCGTGCCCCGCTCCGGAAAACACGCTTAGTCGATTGGCCTGCCTTTCGTACCGCCCGAACGGAATCCCCCTCGTCGGATTCTATCGCTAATATCAAACTCTGGGTCCGCGCCCTCCATTCCGACGTCGATCGCTACGCAAAGACCCTCCAACTCACAACCCAACATCCGGAGGCCGATCCTCATCTGGTCCATCTGTGGGAGGCGCGCAGGGGCCTAGTGCGCCGCTGGCGCCGGCAACGCCATAACCGACGCCTTAAGCAACGTATCGCCAACATTACGGCCCAGGCAGAAAGTCATGCGGCCCTCTTGGCGCAGCAGCAGTGGAACGGCATTTGCGACTCACTGAACGGCCGCCTGGGTACAGCCCGTACTTGGCATCTTCTCCGCCATCTCTTAGATCCCACCAAATCCCGCAGACACACCTCCCAATCTGTCCGCCGCTTAATCCAGACGTTTGCAGGTTCGGATGACGCTCTCCTCGCCCAACTTCGCCTTCAAATCGCTCCCCCTACCGCCCCGCTTGCTCCCACACTGCCCCCATACACCGGCCAACCAAACCCCGATCTGGACTCCCCGTTCACGGTCGAGGAAATATCCGCAGCGCTGCAATCTCTCCAGCGTAAATCTGATCCCGGGGCGGACAGGGTTACCTATACCGTAATCCGCAACCTCGATACCTCTTCCATCGCTGCCCTTACGACATTCTTTAATACACACTGGTCAGCGGGCACCTTGCCTTCCGAGTGGCGCCATGCCGACGTCAGTTTCATTCCAAAACCCGGAAAACCTCTCGACCTTTCCAACCTCCGCCCTATCTCCCTTACCTCGTGTCTTGGTAAGCTCTTTGAACACGCCGTTCTGAGACGTCTCCAGCCATACCTTGACTCAAGCTCTTTCCTCCCCCATACACAATACGGCTTTCGTAGTCACCTTTCCACCCACGATGTCCTCCTCCAACTTCGCCACGATATTCTCGAAGGCCTCACTCCAGCGTCCAGTAGGGCTATCCTGGCATTGGATCTGCACGCCGCTTTTGACAACGTATCCCACTCTGCCATCTTAGACGGTCTTGCTGCTACTCACTGTGGTGCCCGTACCTTCGCGTACGTCAGTGCTTTCCTCGCTGATCGCACCGCTACAGTCGGCCTCGGGCAACTTCGGTCCCAACCCTTCTCCCCGCCCGCGGCACCCCCCAGGGCTCTATCTTATCTCCGCTCCTGTTCAATGTTGCTCTGGCAGGCCTCCCTGCGGCACTCTCCGCAATTCCTGACCTTCATCATGCCATTTAGGCCGATGATATCACCCTGTGGGTAAAAGCCGGCTCGGCGGGACATATCCAGTCCACACTACAAGATGGCCTCGACACTGTCACCTCATACGCTACCTCCTGCGGCTTAACCCTTTCTCCTTCCAAGTCCGAGCTCCTCGTCGTGCGCGGTCGGTCTGCACTCCCCTCGACCCTGCCACAACTATAGCTCTTTTCGTCCATGGCAGCACAATCCCAGCGGTCACATCGCTACGAGTCTTAGGCCTCCACCTCCAAGCCGACGGGCGTGTCAGTTCCTCACTAAGCCGCCTCTCTACACACACTGCGCAGCTTCTGGGCCTTTCCGCCGCATCTTACACCGTCGAGCGGGTCTCGCTGAAGCGGACGCTCTCCGCTTGGTCCAAGCGCTCTTCCTGAGCCGCTTTCAGCATGTTGTTCCTTACCTTGTTCTTACCCCTTCAGACCACGATAGACTCGATATCCTCATCCGCAGAATCTACAAGACTGCCTTAGGCCTTCCGCCGTCCACGCCTACCTCGGCGCTTCTCGCACTCGGTCTTCATAACACCTCGCGCGAATTGGTCGAAGCCCACTCCCTCGCACAACTACAAAGCCTAACCCTGTCCCCCGCTGGCCGGGCCCTCCTGACCCACCTCGACATTCGCCCTCCAGGCTTTCTTTCCCGACAACCAAACTTGCTTCCTCGGTCACTCCAGACTTTCTGCAAGGTGGCCCCTATCCCACGCCATATGCAACCCACTCTCCACACTGCTCGTCGCACCGCCCGGGCAGACTATCTCCGCCGCCGCTACGGCTCGTCCAAGTCCGCCATCTACGTGGATGCAGCCAAATATGCCTCGCTAGCTGCCTTCACAGCGGTAGTGGTGGACCACACGGGTCGCCTCCTCACTGCGGCCTCGCTACGTACTAACAGCGCTCAGTCAGCAGAAGAGTTGGCCATCGCTCTGGCTCTCACTACCCCAGACCCACCCACATCCCGGACAGTCTTTACCGACTCGGCCTCCGCCTGTCGTGGGTACCGCGACTTAGTCGTAGACCACACCGCCGCTACCGTTCTTCAACATGCACCGACTCCCGCCCCACCGACTACGCTAGTCTGGACCCCTGGACACGACGTTCTCGACGGTAATCAACAGGCACATGCCTGGGCTCGCGCTCTTGCCTACTGAGCTGATTCGCCGCCGAGTTCGCCGGGCCCTTCTCCGGCAACGTTTAACCCTGTACTCCCTGTGTACCGGGATATTCTTGAATACTACCGCGCGACAGGTTGCGCCTTCCCGCGACCTCACCGCCGCCTCTCGCGGACCGAGGCGGTCTCTCTCCGAATGCTCCAAACTCAGACTTTCCCCTGCCTCACTCGTCTACACAGTATCCATCTAACTCTCTATCGTCCGGAGTGCCCACTCTGTGGGTCTCTAGCAACCCTATACCACACTGTCTGGGCCTGCCAAGCTATTCAAGAGGCCCCTCGTATACTCACGCCAAGTGAGGCGGACTGGGAGAATGCCCTTCGCGCACCCGACCTGGAGGACCAGCGACTGCTCGTTCGCCGGGCTGAAGCAGCTGCGAGGGCTATTGGGACCCTGGACTGAGGGTACCACTCCTCGTCCCTCATTATGTAATCGCCATATCAGAAATAAACGTTTTTCACTCACACTCACTGCACTTTACGCCCCTCCCCCCTTTTTTTTCGTGTCGAACGCAAACGCACAGACGCAAACCGTTCGTTACGTGCGGGTTGGTAGACAAAAGAGTGTACACGACAGGCATTATGAAAGGTGTTTTGCCGGGTATTTTATCGCTGTGGGAAACAATAATTTCGACTTCACAAGCTGACCTCACTAAGTTACGACCTCACTCAACCTCAAACTCACGCATGAGGTTGAGGTCTCATTTGCTGACCTCACTCAAAAATATTTCAGGTGTGCCCGACCCCACCTCAACCTCACCTCACTCCGTGAGGTTGAGGTCATTTTGAGGTTGAGGTTGACTTCGTTGCCCACCTCTGATATCCTGTGATATATAACTTGATGTAGATTAAAGTTCAATTGTTAATCAGAATTAGCTAGTTAACAGTTATTAAAACCAAGTACTCCAATGATATGACTTGATGCTATAGCCTGAAGCTAAATTTTTAATTACAGTTATTAAATACCGGCAATTAATTAAAACTTGTAAATAGTGGAGCGCAATACTTGACATTAGATATACAACCATATATGACGATGCTGCAGCGTAAGTTCATTTTACTCGCAATTAATAACTATTGAATATTTAGTACCTATGATAACTTTAGGGCAATTATACTCGACATAAGCTTTCCATTGATATAACAATTGTGGTATTGTATTTAAAATAAAGCACAGCTACTGCGGATCCTTTCTGTACACAGCTGTACACGACATACATCAGCATCACTTTAAAACAATGCATCGGCATACAATATTTCCTTTTCAAAGTGATTTTGGTTTAATTACGAAGCTGTGATCCTCCCAAAAAGCATGTAAGGTTCCTATAAGATAATGCGTCCAAATTCTCCTTTTACCTCAGCCTGGTTCTACATATACAAAGCGTGTCACTCGTAAGTTGGGGACCAAAATGGCGACCCACCAAGCTTGAAGGCCGTTTTTGGCAGAAATATAAGCAACACTGGCATGAGATGTCATCACCCTAAGCCAGGCGCCGTGGCGCAACATGTAGATTCCCCAGAAGTCGGTCGGCACGAGACCTGCCGCGTCGTTACTAAACAGCGCGTGCAGACCGGCCGCGGACGGTGAGTCGCGGTGACAGATCGCGGATCACGTTCTACGAAATCTGTCTTATAACGATACTGTAAGACGTATATTTGGCCTTGAGGGGATACATACGAATCCCCTGCCCCCATTATAACGGCCGCGCGTAATTATCACGTGAGTTACGCGCGCTGTTAGGGAGGTTGGGGGAGGAGAGGGCACACTGGCCATCCCCACTACAGTTCCCTGTACCCCACTGCCTTGTCTCCCAGCCTCCCGCAGTGACATCGCCGCAAGTTTCCCTCTCTCCTCCCGGCCTACCCGGGACACCTCTCCCCGGTCCGAGACCAGGAACGCGCGGGTCGCAACTTTCTCGGCGTCTTTCGGCGGTTGGTCGTGCACGCGCATCCTTGTATTTCCCGCCGGAGAGACCGTCGCCGTCACCCAGAATCGCCCGGTCATCGTACGCGCTGACCGCTGCAGGCCGGGAGCGCGAAGCCACGCCAGGTGAGCAGAGCACTCCTCGCACCTCCTAGCGTGTGCTTCCCGTTCGGTGGTTTTTATTTCACCTCTATACGTGAGCGGGACGTGCACTCGCTACGACCATTGTATTTGAGTGCTGTTCATTTACCGTGTATACTTACTGGGGTAGATTAAAGCTTGTTCAAGTGCGCAACTCATGTTTGTCCCCTCTGGACCGAACCCGCCGCAGTGGTGACTTCACGCACCGAGGGTCGGGGGTCTCAGCTCAGGCTCTGTCTGTTAGGGCTGGCACGCCGGGACTAGAAGGCGACTACAGCGTCTAGCCCCTTTTGGCGCATTATTTCAAGAGTATCCCCCATATTCTTGGCGCCCAACGGGGGCCCAGAAGTAAGACAAATCGATTGTCTGTGTGTATCCGACTACCGACACAATGACTAGCCATGGCAGTGAGCCGGACTGAGTGGTGATTGCACAACGGCAACAAAGCAAAATCCCCATAACATTTATTATCACAGAGGCTGACGCTAGCCATTGTGATCTTGCAATTTTCTGCGAGAGCAGAAGTCCATACGACTCCACCGCTCTACAGCAGGGTGACGCGCGGATGCTGCTGTGATGGGCATTCTCTCGTAGCGGTTAGACCTTACCATGCTCTACGGGAGGACGAACAACGTGTAGCGTGCACTTTTGCGCGTGAACGTCAAAGGCATGAGGTGTAACATTTTTATCTGTTCTGCCACGCCCAATAGCCAGTTCATCACGATAGCTCGCAGCAAGCAGCCTCAGAGAAGGGTAGGACTTTTCGGCTTGTCTAGGTGCAAGTGGCGACCATTTTAACAGCATCAGGGCAGTAGGGAGCCTGTCAGCCTAATGGAGTTTTAGAAAGAAAGCGGTAGGATCCTCTTCCTTTTTTGCCGAGTGTTCGACAAGCGCCGAGCGGCGCGACCGCGGCGCACATAATGGCATGCCGGTATTGCTGCCTGTGCGGGCGCTCTAACACAGCTTGTATTGCTGCGAGCGAGTTGGATCCCTCCGAAAGCACCTTGCGCAACCATTTTTCCCACGCGAAAGATACAGATGAGTCCTTCGAGGTTGCTAATGCCCCGCTGAAACGAGCTATATTGCACGACGTGTGCATCGCTGGGCATGCGAGCGGCCCTAAGACTTGCTTCAAGTTGTGTCATTTCGCTGCTAGTGATGTGCATGGTGACGTTGTCGAAAGGGTAGAACTTACTCTTTAAGTTCGCAACAGCGCCACGGTTGCTGCGTAGGGCATACGCCGACTGCGCGACAGAGCTGCAAGCGAAGATGGCGGAGGTTTGGCACAAAGCGCTCCGCAATCCGAGCACTGCTGTGCGGCCCGGGGAGGACGCACTCCCCCTCCAGCAGCCAGCTGCAGAGAGAGGCCAGGCTCGACATTCGAACATCGCCCCTCGTTACAACTTGCGCCAACGGCAGACGTGACTAACGCTCAGGGAGTAATTTGTTCATGCTTACGGAAGGGACTTCCAGAGCAAGCACGCGTTCTCTCTTTGGAAAAGACAGAGTGGGGAAGCTTCGGAGGATGGCCGCATTCCTGGATCCGGAGCCCGCTGTCACCTCCAAGAAGGAAAGAAATACAGCTTCCGGTCGGCCTAGGGAGCGAGCGAGTTGGGGTCCGTGGAATGAGCTCCTTTGTCTACCACAGCGAGGGCTGCAGCAAAGAAGCCGCTTTGGTGCCCTTACCCTTACCCTGGGAGTAAAGCGTGGCTCCTCGCTGCGCTCACACTCGACTGCGTCGGCGACAGAGGGGAAACGAGGCAAGCCAAGAGCGAATGGTCGACCCGCTGATGGGAGGCCTGCTGCAAGCTATGCAATGGGTCGATGGAGTGCGTAATTGCAGTGGCCTGCTCGCCGCCCTCGCGTCCCCCAGCAAGCTGCCCTGGCCGACCCACGATGAAGGTGATGGTGCTCTTGCGGTCATTGCTATTCCCACCCCTTGCTCCATGGTCGTCTCCTGTGGTCGTCGGCCTGCCTTCCTGCCCGGTACCTTTGGCCCTCTGCAGCGGCACTGGCGTCTGTGAGCTGTCTGCAACTTTTTATTGCGAAAGCAATACTGCTCGCAGTTTGAGCCTTCAGCGTGGAACGGCGGTGACCACCATTGACCTTTGACCTTTAGACGACCACCGTAGACGACCCCAAGCTGGCAGGAGCTGCCAACTTGGGTCTCTCGTTTCACATGGGACGGTTATGTCAGAATCAGCCTGCTAGGACCATGGCATTCACGTAACCCCTATAGGCCACTAAGGCACGTTCATATCGGTTGGTTAAAGCGGGGCTTTATACGTGGGCTGAGGAAGAAGAAAAAGAGAAGAACGCTCGGTCACCCGCAGCTAATGCTTTCGCTCAATATTTGGTTCAGCAGCGTTGAACCCTTGTAATTTTTATTACATATATGGCACTTTTCTCAATGGGTTTAAAAGGTAAACGACGTTTAGCCGGCCCCACTCAGTATATCCCTCGGCGAACATGGCTACTTTTAGTCGTCCCCTGCCCCCATTATAACGACCGCGCATAATTATCACGCAAGTTGCGAGCATACTGGCCACCCCCCACTGCCTCCCAGTCTCCCTCGGCGAGTATAGAAAACTGGGCGAGTTGGATTGGACTCATCTTAAAGCAGCGCGAAACACAGGACAAAAGAACAGAACGACGCAAGCGCTTTTTTAGAGAAGGAACAGAGCCCATTGTGGACACGGCGGACCAGGCAACGGCATGTGGCCTCATGCGCCTTCCTTCTGCTTTTTCCAGGCATTGCTGCTTGGTTTGACCGGAGCTTCAAGCTCTCAAATTGCGTCGTCTATCGGCACGTGCAACCAGGAAAACTCCGCATCACCGATCCCGCTTCACCGATTTCGTCCACTGAGTGACGTCAGGAATGACAGCGCTGCGCTGCACCCGGAGTTAGTGCCCCCTCGGGGCCTTGTTACCTCAACCTGCAAGGCTTTAAAAGACTGTCCGCAAGGCTTCGTATTCAGTGGGCACGGCGGACCAGGCAACGGCATGTGGCCTCATGCGCCTTCCTTCTTCTTTTTCCAGGTTTGTGCTTCTTACTGTACTATTAGAAGTGATTACCTTTGCCTTCTGGTTCTGCCGTGCCCAAAACGATGTATATGCATTGCATAAGACGCGTATTGCGTTTGTAAGCTTGTCCTTTGTGGCGATGTGGAAACAAATCCCTGACCACCCATGGGTGAACCCAGTACTCAGGACCTACTGAAGCAGTTCTTGGCAGGACAAAATAAACTTGCAGAAGATGTAGCGGCTCTTCGAATTCAGCAGACTAATATGGAAGCGCTGATAACTGACTTCCGCTCAAAGCTTGTTGAATTGGAAACCCGATGAAATGAAAAAATAGAAGCACTCCAACAAATTGTATCTTGGCTTCAAGCTAAAGTTAATGACCTCGAGAACAGAAGTAGGAGGCCAAACCTAATTGTTTTTGGTGTAACAGAAGATGAAGCTGACGAACTTGACTCTGTTCTGAAAGAAAAGATTTGCTCTGAAATCTTCTCACAGAAACTGGGCGTCGCGTGCACCTCAGTTGGTAGAATCCACAGGCTTGGAAAGTCCGGCGAGCAGAGGCTGCAGTAATTGTATGTTTTCAAGATTATAACGAAAAACAAGAAATCTTGAAAAATGCTCGTAAACTTAAGGGTTCAAAAGTATCCATCCAGAATGATTACTCGAAGAACACGCTTAGGATTCGAAAACTGCTGCGGGACAGCGCCAAGCTTGAAAAGGATCAAAAGAGAAAAGTTACACTAATAAACGATAAACTACGAGTTGATAAGGTGTTCCACAAGTGGGATGAAAATAAAAATTGCAGAGTCAGACTACCTGATAGTCAGAAAAGGCCAACAGAAACACCATGACTTCCTCCATTCAATATGAAGACATTGAAATTATTAAACATAAATGCCCGCAGTATCTCAAATAAAAGTGACCAGTTGGAAGCTTTCATTTTAGGTTATGATCCTTGTCACAAACCCCCGCCTTTACGGTCACAAGAGGTGCGGGATCCTCTTTACGATTACTCGTCGTTCCTCTATGAGGGTTGTGAACACATTTAAAAGTTAGGTGGAAAGCGTTATGCAGTGCTAGGATACAACACTAAAAAAATTGCACCTACTCCTCTCTCCCTCACCGACACTTGGTTGACCAGTCCTGTCGCGGACGCCAATTATGTCACAAACCCCCGCCTTTACGGTCCTCATTGCGTTCTTCTCTGCGACGAGCTCGCTCCTGATCTACCCATTTGAGCAGCTCTTGACCCTCAAAGCCAAAAGTTCGGCCATACTCAACAAGCCGTTCTAACTCTGCATCAGCCATGTTAG
>JAJIZL010091533.1:0-23660 GCA_023969395.1 Amblyomma maculatum
TTGTCTACCCTATGAATGGAAACAACGTTGCGCGGGCAGGAATGAGAGGCGTTAAACGCGATGCACTCGTGGTGACAGGCGCGTGTGTAGGACCGCTTAGCCAATCTTTTCTTCTCGACGGCTAAGCCAGATGTCACGAACTTTAAATGCTCTCGCAATGTGAGAGGTGCTACACAATGGTGATCTCCCATGGGAAACGACTCCACTTAGTTACTCCGTGGATCCCAAAAGATAACAGTTCAATATGAGCAGTATGTGAAGTTTCATTTTTTGTGTTCTTTTCTCATTTGGGAGAGCAGGCTTTGCTCATACTGATGAATGCACGAGCGGGGCGCACCTTTTGACAGTCCTATCATCTGGTAAACTTTCTCCATATTTGACAATTTTTATAATCAATTTTATGATTTTATGTGTGTCTGTTTTCTGGATAGAAGGCTCTGCTTACGGGCAGAAATATGGAAAGCCACTTTACAGGACTGTTTTCACTAACTGCATTGTCATTGTCATCCCTACTATCAACATCATTATCATTATCAACTAAAAGCACGGCAAATGTCATTGTCAAAACTACCACCATTGTTATCATCGTCAACGACTGCATCGTCACTGTCATCGCTACTATTATCCGCTGACGATCGATTTCTCCTAGTGGCCTAGTGGTTGGCACGCTCTGCTGATGCTCGGAGGGACAGTGGCTCGACTACCTGTGGAGACTAACTTTGTTAACTTTCACTTAGTGGGAGCATTTCTTGCGAACATTTGCTCAGGGCAACTCGTGCGAAAATTTCTGCAGCCCTAGAGCCTAGAATGGCTTTCGCCTTAAAACCAAGCCCTAGCGACCAGTCTGCCGTTATCGGCTGGTTAAGATGCTCTGCATCTTAGGATATGCCGCGGAGGGAATATTTCCCTGTTAGCCAGTTCAAATTTGTATCTCTGCTATAAATATTGCAAGCCTCCTTTGTATAAAGCTTCAGTTTCTGCGCGTAGCCTTTGCAGCGAAATCTTCACTATACCGTCTCATTGATGGTGCCTGTGGTGCAAGGTAAATCCGCAGCAACGATCACAGTCTTTGAAGATACAGCTCAGCTGCAAAGTTTAAAAGAACCGATACCAGATTCGGAACATCACCTAAACAATGAAAGGAAATCTGGTTCAAGCAAAAGTCGCATCAAGGACGTTTGGGTCAGCAGTCGCACACGTGACTCGTATAAACCACCGAGGTCCATTTTCTTTACTTGGTTAACAAAATACTTGAGTGTTAGGTTGTAAATTAATGTAAATAAAATAAACGTGAATATCCATTGCACAAAATATAATGCATATATAAATAAAAGCAATCGTATACGGCTGAAGCGGAGCCATTAACCCTGACCTCTGATACCTTTAATTTGGTGCTTAACTACATCCCACCTGATTTGGTGCAGTAATGGAGCACACCTTCCAGGTAATCTTTCAACGCTGCCTTATAATAGCCGACAAAACATGAGAAACTATTTCCGGAGCGCTGAAACGAATCGCGCTTCCAGATCTGTGCACATGCTTACTTGCATTGCATGCTGCGGAAAAGTCGAGCGACGCACAGGAGTCCGCCCAAACGGGCACGCAATGCATATAAATAGTAGATATGAGAGTAGCTAATGTGCTGGCAGCTTAACTGGCAGAATAGCTTTCTACATCGCACAACGGCTTTTAGCTCCATCATTAATCTTTTTGCTGCGTGGTGAAAGCGCATACACGACGCTTTCCAAAATACGTCGAAAACAGGCCGACCGGACTGTTGATAAGACAGCTGGATGAGACAGGTACAAGACAAATTTATTACCGGCAAAACTATATATTTAACACAATTACACAATGCCCTTATTGGTCTCTTCAGTAGCTGAAATGTTAGACAAACCTGAAATACCGCGATATGAAACGAACAGATCAAGTACGTACATTACAAGCATTCGGGACGTATCAGTGTGCCGGTCAAAGCGAGCTTTTTTAAATTTTAGAACTTTCATAATCCGATCCCTAGCCTGGCAGGACAGGGAACTGCTTTCAACGTATTTGTTTATAGCCAAAAACTTCGGAAATTTTCTGAGAAACAGTTTTCCAGTGCAATTTTATGTATATATTGCATATCGTTGCAGTAACAATCAATTTATTATTTGGTTTTTAGTACCTCAAAGGCGCCGGGCATAGGGCATTACATGAGAGACGGGAATGGCACTTATGAAATGACGACCCTGATGTTTTTCTCAATTTTGAGGGGGTTGAACCGCGGTTCTTTCCTCGCAGGATTGTAGCTTATAACAGCTTGAAAAAATGCAGGCCCTTTGTTTTCAAAGACATTTTTGATGCTTTGTTGCGAACACTAGGCTAACTTAAGACTAGAAGATTTGATACGAATTAGCCTTTTCAACAATTTCTTCTGTGTGTTCCTAAATACATCTCACAATAATCCGCACTTGCGTAAACATTATTTTAAAGAGCACATCCCGTTGCTTTATGTGTCAGTTAAAACTCAATTTGAGCGTAGGAAAAAAAATTAGAAAGCAATCTTTTGCCAGACATAGGAAGCTGCTTACAATCAATGTATGAATAATAAAATCGCTTAATCTCACACTGTTGCCTCAGCACTAAAAATTGTTCAAGAATCCTGTACCCGTACAAAAGTATGTCGATAGAATGCTCATCTGCACCAGGTATGTACTGTTTGAGCTATAATTTCTAAACAAACAAGAATCGCGGCATAATGACGACAGACCTCCTGCCATGCACTTCAAGCCACAGGGCGATAGAAAACACCCCTGACAGCTCGGAATAGACAGTATATATAGCTGTCCAGCGGAACATTACACTTTCCTTTTTTTCCCGTTTCTACGCTTGCCTTTTACACCCCGCTGAAATAAAATCCGGTCGGCCGCTGCAGGTGCCCGCAGGAAACAAAAATTGTTCAGTCGGCCCCTTGCGAAAGGCGCGCTTATTGTTCAAGGGATTCGCTGCGTTGCGAAATACTCCACCTTGCTTTCTTCCCAAATAAAACAAAAGGACGGCCAACCGCACTGCCTCCCCTGTGTTGGTCAACGCTCTGTTGACGTATCCTGTAACTTGCTCCCCTACTTTCTCTGTTTTCACTCAGTCTCCAAATGTACAGCGCTTTTCCCACTTGTGTTCAGCGGTCACTGTCTCTGACAATGGTTCAAGGGGGTTTTAAGTTATGTGTCTGCTATTCCTTTTATGCGAAGGGACTTTACGTGATATGGCTACAGCTTTATGCGTTCCTCAGACTACTAGTAGCTTTTTTGAACTGGCTTTGTAAAAGCTCATTTAAGCAGAGGGTTGAAAGACAGCAATACTAATTATGTCGGTGTTACAACAGCGCCCCGAAAACCCTTTCCGTGGGAATGGTTGCAACAATACCTCGACGTTCCACTACCAGAGCTCATTGATGACGTTGAACGTATTTCGGCATCGGATGGGATTAGCTGTGCTTCTGAAGCTTTTTTTTCTTATGATAAGTGAATATTGAGAACCGTTGAGATAGTTGAACTATGCTTGTAGTGAAATGTCAATTTAACGCGCAAATATTTCCTTATTTACCCTCCAGGCCCTTTGAAGTTATAAAAGTGGTGGATACACGGGATGAAATATATCATGTTCAAACAGGAATAAATTCAAGATTATTGCGACTTTAATGAAGGCCTTTCCCTGGCATCTTAAAGGATTGATAAGTAGCTCGGAAAATATGTGAAATATTTGCGCAATCCAATTTGAAGTTCACGGAGGCAAGGATCTTCTCAGATCCTACAAGTAATGCTTACCAGGCTCCTTAACTTATACGCTCATGTGAGCCACATATATGCAAATCCCAGATCTAGATGGCGCAATAGAGGTAAGTAATATTCAGAGAATTAGAATGGTAGCAGTTAAGAGTATGGGTCGGTGGAGAGTAGGTCAATAATCTGTAAATTTTCTGATGAAATTGTCTTGCTAAGTTACTGATGAGAATAATTGCAAAAAATGGTTCATGATCAACACAGAACGGGCAGATACGTTTACGCCTAAAATAAAATTTAGGAGGTTATGGTGAGGTTTATAGCCTCGGAAAGGAACAACAGTTTCCAATAAATGGCGAAGCAGTGGAAGTAGTTGGCGAATAGGTCTATTTAGGACAAACAGCAACCGCTGATACGGACCACGGAAGGTACAGCCTTTATCAAAAGTTTACAGCCCAGGGGGTCTACTTCTGAGCGATACTATGTGGCTCGTAATGCATTCCCAGATTTCCAAACTTGCTGAAGGCAAGAAGAGTTTTCGTCCTACCCTCTCCAATGGCTAGGATTTCCACGCTTATTACAGAAGTCATATTATACGGCTTGAAAGCGAACCTTCTGGGCAGTAAACTTTTGATAAAGGCTGTACATACTAGGAGAATAAGATTAAGATGGAGCGCTTTTGGCAAGTATTCGCAGATTATGACTAGCAGCTTACCGGTATCGCTCTAGAAGAAATCATACAACAGTTGCATCTAACCTGTGCTCATCTATGGGGGCTGAAACGTGGAGGCTAACGAAAAGGGTTGTACTTAAGCTGAGGACAACGCAAAGAGCTATGGGAAAGAAAATGGTAGGAGTAACGTTAAGAGCCAAACAAATTCCTTTAGTTAGTGCCATTGAAGTGGGAATCAAGAAGAAGAAATAGGTATGGGCAGGACAGGTAGTGCGAAGAGAGGATAACCGATGGTCGCTTAGGGTAACAAACTGGATCCCAAGGGAAGGAAAGCATACCAGGGGGCGGTTGAATATTAATTGAGAGGATGATGTTGCAAGGTCAAATATATGCACCTAGCACACGACCGAGTTGGTTGGAGGAATGGGAAGAGGCCTTCGCTCTGCAGTGGATATATTCTGGCTGGTGATGGTGATGATGATGATGGCGGTGGTGGACAGTTTGGACAGACAGATATACGCAGAAAACTACAAGGCATTTCAGGTATGATCTGGATCAAATTCCATTAGAATGTGCTGTGGAAGTGAGTAATCGATTTCAAGAATTAGATCTAGAAGACAGAGAGCCCGAAGAGATGTGGACTGATGTTCGTGATATAATACAAGAAGTTGCTACTAAGGTAGTTCCAAAGCAAAAGAAATTCAAGAAAGCAAACTGGTTATCTGAAGAGGCTTTGCAAATAGCTGAGGAAAGGAGGATGGCAAAAGTTATGGGGGAAAGTGAAAGATACAAGGTTCTCAATGCAAATTTTCAGAAAATAGCAAGGAGAAATAAGAATGCCTTCTTGAACATACAGTGCCAAGCAGTTGAGGACAACAGCCAATTAAGGAACACAAGAGCTCTGTATAAGACAATCAAAGATATCAAAGGAAGCTTCTGTGCTAAGCTGGGCGTGATAAAGGACAAACGAGCCAGGGACCTCACTGAAGCATCAGAGATAAAGAAGAGGTGGCAGGAATACACAGAGGAACTGTACAAGAAGGACCCGGATGTGAAAACCCAGCATAAGACGGTTGTGATTACTCATCTCGAGCTGGGCATCCTGAAGAGCGAAGTTGAATGGGCCAGCCTTGCTAAGAACAAAGCTAACGGGATTGATGGCGTTCCAGCTGAGTTGCTTCAAAACCTCAACCATGACGCTTTTAAATTCTGCATACATTATGTCAGAAGATTTGGACAACCCTGCAGTGGTCACAGGATTGGAGGAGGTCAGTTTACATCCCCATTCCAAAGAAAGGCAGTTCCAAAGATTGTTCCAACTACTGCACGATCGCGCTTATTTCGCATGCTAGCAAGGCGATGTTGAAAATCCTCCAAGGTAGGCTACAGCAGTATGTGGATCGGGAGCTTCCGGACGTGCAAGCTGGGTTTCGCAAGGGCAGAGGAACTAGAGACCAAATTGCCAACCCTCGCTGGATCATGGAAAAAGCAAGAGAGTTCCAGAAACCCATCTACTTCTGCTTTATTGATTATGCGAAAGCGTTTGACTGCGTAGATCACAGCAGATTGTGGCAAGCTCTCCAAGAGATGGGAGTTCCAATTCACCTCATCTGTTTCCTCAGGAACCTGTATGAAGGGCAAGAGGCCACAGTAGGAACTGGGCATGGTCTTACTGGTTGGTTTCCGATTGAGAAAGGAGTGAGGCAAGGCTGCATACTGTCGCCCTGCCTATTTAACCTATGTGCAGAGTGCATCATGAGGAAGGCCGGTCTGAACGAGTCTTCAGCTGGAGTGAAGATTGCTGGAAAACGTAACAACAATCTTATATATGCGGATGATACCACTTTAATGGCAGAAAGTGAAGTGGAACTCAAGAGACTTCTGGTTCGCGTAGAAAAAGAGAGTGAGAAGTTTGGGCTTAAACTGAACATTAAAAAGACAAAGATCATGGCGTCTTGCCCTATCAAGTCCTGGAGCATCAATGGACAAGAAGTGGAAGCTATGACAGATTTTCTCTTCTTGGGCTCCGAGATTACCTCGGAAGGAGACTGCAGCCATGAAATTAGGAGACGCCTGCTTCTGGGAAAGAGAGCAATGGTTAGCCTTGACCGCCTAGTAAAGAGCAGAGACATTAGTCTGCCAACCAAGATCCGTATAACTCGTGCTATGGTCTTTCCAGTTGTGATGTATGGATGCGAGAGTTGGACTGTGAAAAAGGCTGACCGCCGAAGAATTGACGCGTTTGAATTGTGGTGCTGGCGAAGACTCTTGAGAGTTCCTTGGACTGCCAGAAGATCAAATCAGTCGATATTGTCGACCATAAACCCTGACTGCTCATTGGAGGGTCAAATTCTAAAGTTAAAGCTCAGCTACTTTGGTCATCTGATGAGAAGAGAGGAGTCGCTGGAGAAAGATTTGATGTTTGGAAAGGTTGAGGGTCGCAGGAGAAGGGGTAGGCAGCGAACGCGATGGTTAGATGGCATCCTCGAGGCACTGCAGATGAAGTTATGTGATGTTAGGAAGATAGTGAGAGACCGGAAACGTGGCGTGACATGGTCCATAGGGTCACGAAGAGTCGGACACGACTGAACGACTGAACTGAACTGATAGTCGGTGTCCGTCACACAGGGATTCAATCCCTAAAAGGTAGCAGACTAAGCTTAAGTCTATTTAGGAACATAAACGGCGAAAGTCACTTTACAGGACTGTTTTCATTACCTTAATTGTCATTGTCATCGCTACTGTCATTATCGTTAGCAATAACTGCAGCCTCATTTCCACTTCTACTAACGGCCTTACGTTAGACAGGGATTATTATGATTTTTTTATGTGTGGTGTCGTGCTTTGCGTGCTCTGCTGGAAATCGATTAGCACAATCCAAAGTGGTTTCGTTCAGAGCGGGGACAATATATACAGGTTTCTTTCTTTAAGTGCCAGCACGATGGACGTTTCGTGGTCACGCTCACATAAGCCAAGAAAGACTTTAACCTTGATAAACCAGCACACATAATATCCCCACAAATCATTTAACCGGAGGATAAGTAACATTACGTGCATCCCATTGTTTGAGAGGCACACATGCGCTTGAATCATATTGAGGAAAAACGTGCCCTTCGAGTGAGACTTGATGAATACATGAACAAGTTTGATTAAATGCAGTTCTTTCTTTTTTTTTATAGAAGTTGTTTTATGTAATAAAGAAAAAGCTTCTTTGACGCAATGGATTATAACTACTTACCTCAGCACTAAAACATGCGTTCAAATCAAGCGAGTGCCATTTCTATTACAATTTTTTTAACTCAAAACAAACAAATAAGTTACTAACATCTTTTCTGGGGTGTGTTCCCCTTTAGGTTGCGTAATCGGATTTTCTTTATTTTTATTAGCAACAAAGCAAGCCATGAAGACACTCAGGAGATGACAGTATGACAACGGTTATATTGTGCAATTACCGTCACTGTAATCAATTCCTTCCTTCTGTGAGCGTATGCTACCTTTGTGTTGCGTTCAGAGACATCCCTCAGCAACAATTGCCGTTTAACTCTCTGAGAGACAACCAATGAGGAGAAAGAAGTTGCGGGACCCTACAGGTGAGAAAACAGAACTACGCCGCCCCGATATTTCAAGTTAATTTATTCAGCGTATCAGAGATGACGCGACGGACGCAACAGATCTTTTAACCGCTCTAATATAAGTACTTTTATTCCAGAAAACTATTTTTTTAATTGTGCATTTCAGTTTGGGAACAAAATACTCGAACAATGCGTAAAGCTTTATTGACTTGCCTTTTTTGTGTTTTATATTTTAGTGACATACCCGGATGGAGTTTTCGGGGAACGGTAATATGCGTCGGCGTAGCGTAGGAAATGGCACGCTCGGATGATACATGAGATGTTTACAAGATTTTTCTTTTCTTAGCAGTAATTGGCAGGCAGGATGGGGGCACGCTCTGTCCAGAAATCTTGTCTATAACTTCAGGGGGCACGCTCTGATGACGTCACTCATGTGGCAAGAAATGTCTCATAGGGCAGTGCCACTAAGAGGGCCAAGCGAAAGTTAATGGTGCACAAGGATTCAAAAACAGTTTAGGTCAGCCAGCGTGATAAAAATTGGTATACATTCAGGTTTCACACTCTGGACATTGTAGCTTGCTTTATTCACATCATCAATAATATACTCCCTCCCTGAGCGAGCATTTATGTTCATCATCATTATCATCATCAGCCTGACTATACCAATTGCAGGGCGAAGTTCTTTCCCATATTGCTCCACTTAACCCGGTTCTGTACTAGCTGCATCCACTTGACCCCTGCGAACTTCTTAACCTCATCCGCCCACCTAACTTTCTGCCGCCCACTTCATCTATGTTAGCCTGCCTCAAAACCATTATCTTTCTTTATATACTGTGGAGGCAAAGCTATACGAATAAGCCATGTCACATTCTCCTGATTAGGGAGTGGCAGGAATTGTGTATCATACAAAGTAATTGGGCCGTCAGGAAAGTACGATTGTCAGCCAAAGGTTTCTTCTTTCTTTACACAAGGGTACATTGCATGTTAAACCATTGTTGCG
This sequence comes from Amblyomma maculatum, assembly GCA_023969395.1. NCBI lineage: Eukaryota > Metazoa > Arthropoda > Arachnida > Ixodida > Ixodidae > Amblyomma > Amblyomma maculatum. The sequence continues at coordinate 9,010 of JAJIZL010091533.1, forward strand.
AGAGAAAGGCTTCTCATTACCGTGTACGGTAGAATGCTTGATTTACTATTATTACGAAAACATAGACCAAATTTTTATTGAATTTGGGACGCAGCATTTCTCTGGGACATCTTGCAGGGGACTTTAATAACGCACCGCGTGATATCGGTTGCCGGTGAATAGAAGCGCAGTGCTGCTAGTCTTTTACGCGCCTCTTCAGATGCCTTCTTCACCGTCTTGATCCCTACAGAGAACGTTGCGCTTAATGCCTAAATTTGGCCCCTTTCAATCAAACGCAAGCATCAAGCACACGTAAATGCTTATTTAAAGTTGCCAGAGTGGGGCAGCGCAAAGTCCAAACGATGCAGAAACTAGCAAAACGGTTACTAAATTCATATTTCGCATTTATATCGGCGGCAAGCTAAGCTAAAGAGCAGTTCTTTAGTTTTTGATCATGAGATTCGTAGAATATAGGACGTCATTCTGCACCTTTTCTCTTTTAAAACATGGACGCCGTAAAAGAAGTCACTGTGAAGAAGTCGCGCACTCCGAAGGCTCACAAATGATTTTGAGCACCTCGTAATCTTTAATGTGCGCTGAAATTGAACAACTCGCCCTAGCGAGAAAACACTATAAGTCACAAAAACCTCATACAGATTTCTCGTACTAAATTCATACTAATCTGGTATAAATCTCATATAATCTCGTACGAATATCATTCAGCGTATGAGAAATATATGAGATCTGTCTGAGTTTAGTATGAGAAATCTGTATGAGGTTATTGTGACTCATGCAGTTTTTTCGCTAGGCCCCGGAGTGCATTTTGTCTTTCCCCTCATAAGAAACAATTTGGTTAGCTCCTTCAAAGAAAACGAGATAAGGAGGGCAATATGAAAAACGAAAAAGCGCAAGGACTGCCTTTGTTGTAGGGCAGGGTAGCCTAAATAAACATTAGGCGCTTTAGTTTTCTGCATAAACAACGTTCAGACATACAAAAGGAGAAAAAAAACAAACAAACTGGGAGGACGCTTTAGGTTCGGCTTGAGTAGATGCGATAGCGCCTTCAACACCACCATGTTACTCGGCAAATTTTAAGCATTCAGAGACTGCCATACAGTTTGGTAAATAAATATATATATTTCGTTTGGTTATCATGACGACGGCTTAAATTCTTAGTCACAACTTAGGCTTCAACTTGACTAGAAGGTGTAGGATAATTAGCAAGCGAAGTGACGGGACACCACCCTGAACGCTGCACAATTGAGGAACGACTGCGCAATAATTTTGATGAAAAATTACCTTGTATATTTGTTTTATTGTGCACGGAGTTCGAACATCCGCCACCTGCGGAAGGTTGCACAAAAAGCGGTTGCGCGACAATTTTATCCGAAGTTACACTTGCATCTTTCAGACACTTTTTTTTTTCATTTTATTTGCGGCGACGACAATAGTGACGGCGACTCGTTTTTGACCGAACGAGATGTGTACTCCTGACGTGAAAGAGGACAGAGGCTTATAAAACGTATTATCTGGAGCAGCTCACAACAGGTCAAACTGAATTCGGTGCAAGACAGGTGCGCCGTCACTGACCACGCCACCGTGCCCGAAGTCGCCTTTATTAGAGAGCGAGAGTTGAATTGTTATTTTTTAGGCATACTGCTGTGCCAGACTACAGTGGAGCGCTCCTGGCTGTGTTCGATCTGCTGAGGGTTTTTAACTGCTACTGAAACTTCAGTACTTGATTTGTATTTGCTTTTTGCGTCAACTGAAATGCGATCGCTATGACCGCGATTCAAACAGACAAGACATATCAAGCGAAAAAAAAAAAAACGACGAAAGTAAAGTCAAAAGGGAAAGATATAAACTTAAAGTCAAATTCAAACACTGTATCTTGTTGCCTGGTCCACCATGGAATCTTATCTTCGAGCAATTAAATACAGCCCCACTATGGTGGTGCTGTTGTTAGGGCACTCGGCTGCTGGGCCCAAGAATGCGGGATTGAATGCCGGCCGTAGCGTCCAATTTTCGGTGGAGGCGAGAGTCAAGGCGCCCGTTTGCTGTGTGACATCAGTGCGCGTTAGAAAACCCCAAGTGGTCGAAATTCGTGGAGCCCACTACTACAGCGGCTCTCATAGCCTGAGTTTCTTTTGGACGTTAAACCCTATAAACCAAAACAGTTACATACACTTTGCGTGATTTTTTCGCTTAGTGTAATAATGCTATCTATGCGCGATTAGAGCTATTCCCGCCACTCTTGCCTAATGTGCTGCCGCATCTATGTTTTGGTGAAATGTTTAAATTAATTTCTTTTTTGACAGCGCTGATGTGATTCTTATATCTCTCTTTTATTCTTGCAGGTACGTAACCTCCCCCTCTTCAAGCTGCATGAGAGACTAAAATTTCGGATTGTTGATGCCGTGTCGCGTGTTGCAATATCGGTAAGTAGAAAGCAAGAACCCTCATACCTGTTCGAACGCGTATTGCGTAACCACTGTTGCAGCAGCCGGAGCCAGTCTCTGACATCAAAATACCCCTTCCCAAGTACGGGAGTAAAATAAATATTATAACAATGCGCAGCTCGAACAGAATGACAGGTTAGGGAAGGCACATATGACTTGCATTTCACCTCTTATTTCGCAACAATTTACAGATAAAGTCAAGCAAAGATATTTATACAAAGAATGGGAAAGCCACTGCAGAAATATTCTAAACGTGTTAGTGATGAAACACACAGGAGCCACAGTGCGTAATCATTGTAACGGGTGTTTCATTTCCTATTGAACAATTTCAAAGCACAGGTATCACGAAACCTCAGCAGCAGTTTAGCTAATTATTTCTTAATATTTCTCGACAAAATGGAGCTCGTTTTTTCGTAAACCAAATATTAAGAGTTTGGGATAACAATAGTACTGACAATTATGTCATATTTTGACTGAAACTATATGTTTGGGCAATACTTGTTTTATTCGGAGATAACGGCATGCTCATGTCCTTTACCTGCTGTTCTGTAATTGCATGCGTATCATCCAAGGTCGGGATTTGGCAACCGTAATAATACCACGTGCCTAGCGCCGCGTTACCGCCGTGCTTGGTGCCGATGACGATGAAGCGGTTGTTGGCTCGAGAGGCGCGCTGGGGTTGGACACGGTTATCGGAGCTAGAAGACGACCTTATTCTCGGGTCCTAGTCTACGTGTACCTTCACGGCTTCCTGTGGCTTGAGTCATGACAATATTTTGCGAAGCTAGTTAGTCTCCTGTATTAAAGATAAGCATTTCGACCGAGAGATGGGCGCCTGTCACGGTACACTTGCTTTGATGAGCGCGCTCACGGGGACAAACGGGTCCCCGTGAGCGCGAAAAAAGCACGCGTGTCTATGCGTTTTGCTCTTCTACATAGCTATAATCTATATAGGGATGCTTTGAAGTAGAAACAATGTAAGTTTTCCTTTTGATTGCCACGCGCTGGATTGGAAGCAGGGATTTTTTCTCTTGAGTTATATCTGCGGCAGCGATTCCTGCAAGGAAGTATCGAAAGCATGTTACCTACGAAAAGAAGATAACATTCCTCAAATTATCCTTACAATCATTAAACTTCTGAAAGCCTGAAGCGTCTTTTAAACTTTGGAGGGCAATTTTCACAAATTATTCAAAAAGAAACAAACCATAATTCTTTGTACCAATTTTTTTTTCCGGTCACTTAGTACTGGACTACTAAAGAGGCAGCATTGACTGGCTTTTCGGGAATACCTGTAGGGGATAAGCATTCGCAGTACCAGTGCTTATATGCGGAAATTAGGGAATTCTCATCTTGTACAAACAACTTAAATCGACGGTTATCTTACAGCACAGAGTATGGGCATTTGCGGACACAGGCTCAAATATAGCCGCGCTCCCCCAAAACGTTTGTGCAGCCTTCGATGTGAGTTAAAAACGTAAACTCAGCCGCATACATGTTGAAATCCAGCTCTTTTCTGTCAAGTGAATCTTAAGCTTGTGCTGGAGGAAATAGTTGTTTAGTTGCTTATCTCTGCGCAGCAAATAGATAAAAAAATATAGGGATCTTTACTCGTGGCATATTTTGGCGGGGATAAACAGTACGCACGGCTGTGTCATGTCTACTTTCACGCTAAGCGACGCCCGGCTTGCGATGCTTACAAAAAGGTTAATTAAGGACTCGGCTGCAAGGAAAACAAAAATCTGCTGTTACCGGCTCCATTCAGAAGTAGCACTTTGAGCGCCTGCTGAAATGAAGACCTGTTTTGTGCGGCAAGGTTTTCTGTCGTCTGAATAGTTTTCACCGTTATTACTGGTTAGATATCCCTTGTGAGTTTTCTGCCACGCGTCTGTTTTTGTTAACTGGCGTAGTTTCCTCGGTGACTCCTTGGCAGAAACCAAGCGAAAATATGTTATTTGTTTAGAGGGATCCCACCGTGATCACTTTCTGGTTCCTAGTATTGGCAAAATGGTTGCAGCATTACACATAAAAAAACATGAGACGCTGGCAGCCGTACTCTCTGCATTCCGCAACAAAATGTGCTCCTTATACTCGCTCAGAGTTCAGCGCAGCTCGAAATATATGATTTAATGACTAATTTGAAAGAGAAATACCTGTTCCGTTTTGCCAAGTATACATGCATTGATGAACCTTCACCGAATTTCTTCTTTTGAGTTTTTTGAGAAGCGCGAGATGATAACGTATTCCTAGGGCCCACCATTGTTAAGTGACGCTAGTGCTCTCAAGCTACATTTAAGGAGCACATCGCTATATATGTAAGCGCGTGCTCCCAGTAAGCGGTATGGATCATGTATATGTGTTATAGCAAATATCTGAGGTCGATACAGAGCATGAATACTTTAAAACAGTCGTGAGTAGTCCGCACGCGCACAAACTCTTTCCATATGTTTCCGCAACCTGCACAATGCCTCTTGTTTTGCCTCGTGGCTCGTGTATGTCTAGAATTTAGCGGTGCTACTCGGATACCAGAAGAAATAATTATTAGGTAAAAATAAGAACAGAAGCCGTAAAGCGTTTTATGAAGATGCGATCATATCGGCAGCCTGCTCATCCCATCTCACTGCCATGCAGACGGATTGAAGTCATTAGGAAATAGGCTAAAAAACAATTAACGTGACGAAACAAATTATTCTCAGGGCCCTCGACCATGTTTTTTCCGATGCTCTGTTTATTCATTTTCCATCAATTACGTTTCCAGGCTTCTTTGCTGGCTGCTTAACATGAGCAAGAATTTCCGCTGTTTCGCTTCTCTTTCTCTCAAGCCAGCCGGTCAATTTCTTATTTACGGTAAATTTCTGTTGCTAAGTAAGTTGTTTTAATTCTTTTCATCCGACTTGCTCTCCCACGGCCACTCTGCCTTCGCAATACCATCAAGCTAAGCGCGATATCATCATTGTGCGAGTTGTTATCTCTGTGTCATTGTCTCCCTGAGGCGACGTTCTCCGCAGCTGTGACGTACGCCGGCGTGTTTATCTTTCAGCTTGAGCCAACAAAATTTACTATTTCCCCTTTCTTTATGTTTTATTCATTGATTTGATTTCTTGTCATAGGTAGTTTGTTTCTCGCCTTCTTTTCGAGCAGCGCCGGCCTAACGTAAAAATAGAACGCTGGACGAAATACCCAAAATTGTTGAGCAGAGAGGACGCAGTACTCTGTGAGAACATTTGTGCGGAGCATTGCCCACCTGGTGGCTCCTATTGGAAGAACTCAACTCACGAAAGACTAAGGACCTGAAAAAAAGGGGGGGGGGCACAAACGCGTCTTTTTTTGGGCTGTTTTATTTTCAGTATCCACATTCACCAACTCGCCTCCCTCAGCGCTTTGCTAAATTTGGTGGCATCTTCAGCTCATTAGGTCATTGCTGATAGCGCCCGAATGACAGAGCTCCTTGTCATAAGGTTGGCTTCATTACGCGACTTCAGCTGTGTTGCGTATTTGGGAGCAGCTGGCTGCCAGTCGGCGCATCTGCGTTAGAAAGGAATTGTGAGTTTGTGACGCTTCAATATTTCATTACTGTAAGAAAACAATTCACAGCTGAAGTTTGAACAACAGTAATAAAAAATAATTAACCTCGATAATACAGAGACAAAATAGAAAAATTAAGCCTTTGCTTTTCTTTACATAATCCTGCAAAAATTCGCCGTATGGTTTTACGATCGAGTCAAACGCGCCTAATTAAGGATACACATCAAACCTCCGAGAGCATTGAATGTAGAGTTTCATTAAAGTGCCAATAATTGTTGAAGGTATTGTGCAGGATTATTTGAGCAGAAGGTTGGAATTAGCAGCGGTTCATCACAACTCTGTGTAATAATAGCTATATCGCAGCTCGCTGTCAGAATTTTTACTAAGCTCTGCAACAAAATCGTGCGTTGTGAAATCAATAAATGGAATAAAAATATGTGCAATGGTAGCAGCATTATTTATTGTGCAGTCTCACTGTTCGCTTTTGAAAGATTGGCGCCGGTGCCTCTCCAAATTTTAAATCAAATACTGTTCTTTCCACAGGGTGATTGCTAATAAAAGTCAGTATCTGAGAAAATAATAACATTTTTCAACTCGTGTATACGATACGCTATTCGATGTGCGTCTTTAATTTTATGAATGATTGGTCTAATAAACTGTATTTTCAAAAGTTTCATTTTAGCTATATAAAGTCCGCAGGGAAAAAAAGCCGCGATTTTCAAGAGGTGGTTTTTCATGATACGAAACGTTTGACGATTGTTCGATGGTTAGATGTTTACTAAAAACTTCTGATAAAAGTCCAGGTTTCAATAGGTGATTTCTGTGATGCCTTAACAGTGTTGTTGCAAAAACAGTTGTCCTAAAAAGCTCCAAGTTAATGAAATATTTGTCCTTATCTGCAGGAAACTAGAAATACTGAAATAATGAAACACTGAAAACTTTCTGCGTTAGCCACCGGTATTTCGCGGAAGCCTTATACGCATTTATTTAAGAAAGTTGAGTGCGTAATAGCGATTAGAATATTACCTGTATGGGATTTCGCTTTTGCTATCATTTGCACACATAATTTTATTTAGAAATTTGCAAATGTTTTATAGCGCTGAAATGTGGGAAGGGAATGAGGTCGGCTGGTGGTATAGACCGTGGTCGGCTACTTCATACTGGGGAAGGAGAAAAACAAAGTAAAATAGCATTAGGGGGCGAATGAGGGTGATGATGTCATCGTACAATGACGCTATTTGTAGTCGTCCTATTTACCGAGGATACCTCGCACAGACTTGGTGACATTGGCCTCATTCAATAGCTCTGAGCCAGATGCCACAAAGAAATATTAGAAGCATGGTGGTTATAAATGCTCATTATTATTCACTTCTGCCGCAGGTAGCTTCATCGAAGACGTTAAGAAAAAGCGTGAATGTTAAAGTTACTTACAAAAAATTACCGACGATTACGTTACTTCCTAATGCGAAAATTGAGCGGAACTCATCTGCTGTTTCACGTTTTCGATAGATTGAGGCAAATATTTCGAGCAAGACACGTATGTACAATTACAGACTTGTTTTTAATTTTTCACACGTATTCCTCCAAGAAACATTCCACTAACAGTTCTTGGCTATCATGAAAGAAGCTTCGTGGTCGGAGAAATGAAGAGAGCAATTGAGTTATCGGGAGGTTGCGGAAAGCAGCGCGTGGGCCTATAGGAACGTTGCGCGACGAACAGACGCCGCTAGCGAGAGAAGCGAGTGAGAACGGTATGCACGCACCGTGATCCGCTGATAGCCGGCCGGCGTTTCGGCAACCGGAGAGCACCCTCACCGCCACGCAAAAAGAGGGGGGACCACTCCTCCTCTTTCTGCGTGGCGGCGACGGTGTTCTACGCAGTCACGTTGTCGTGAGTCGCTAGCGGCGGCAGCGGCATCAGTCAGTCGCTGCTAGCGCGGCCTCTGGCGACCCCCCCCCCCCCTCCTTCCTTTCCTTGTGTTCTCCGGTTGCTGCGCGCGCTCGTGCCCCCACCGTTCTCCGCTGAGTGTACCCCCCTCCCCTGTTCCTGCGAGGCTCCAGTTGCCGAAGTGCCGGCTCGAACGGAAGGATGAAAGGGGGGAGGAGCTGGTTACGAGGCCGACGCGGCCGACGCCGACGACGATGACGCGAAACCCAGGAACGGGCGCCAAAGAGCTGCGCTCTAAAATTTAGGTGGACACTTACGCTCTTCCTTCGGGTGATGACGCGATAGAAAGCTCTGGCCCTATCTAAGTGCATATATCGTTATTAGCACACAGACGCAGTACACAGCTTTACACGAAAGACCCTGCGGAGCCTTCCTGCGAGGCTCCGGTTGGCAAAGCGTCTGCTCGAACTGGGGCGCGGATGAAAGGGGGGGGGGGGCGGAGCTGGTTAAGAGGCCGACTCGAAACGGATTTTTGTATGAGCAGTTGTATGAGCCGAAATTTAGGATGCTCGTAGGTTTCCTTGACCCTCCAGAGATACTTAGTTCTGATAACTCCCTGTAAAGGGTGCTCTGTTGTCACTAGATGCTTAGTGAGGAGAAGCCGAACCGAATAACCAAAAGGGCTGCGGGACAGAAAATTCAATGTGTAGAGAGTACTAGACACCGCTACAAACCCAAAATAAACACCAGTGAGCCTTTTATGGGTTTTTAGCTGTTGGCAGCTCCCAAAAAGCTGCCAATGAGAGAGAAAAAAATGACAAAGGTAATATTTTAGCCCAGTCCACCAATCAGTGTGAGCTGATTCCCATTTGCCTCCGAAACGTGTGAGGTGGTAAAAGGTTACAGATCCAGCAACGTAAACTGTTACAACAGCGTAAACTGATATGCGCTCTTCGTCTTTGACCCAAGATATCATTACTACCTGGATTGCACAAGTACCGGGGTACATAATTAGATATTCTACTTTCATGTGTGTGATTTGTCACTTGTGAGCGCGACCAGGATGTGTTCGGGAGCTGTTTCGGAGAAGCAAAAGTACCACTGATGCATATTTTCTACCTCCGCGAAACAAAACGCATTTGCAGCGCTACACCGCTGTCCCCGACATTCCACCTGAGCTCGACGATGCTCTCTACAGCCCCGACGCTCTGTAGTGCCCTGTCACGCTCTGACTCTGAGCGTGTGCTAAGGGCGGTGTGTGCCGGAGAAGGAGCGGCGAGAGAGCGCGTTTTCCTAAAAACTGCGGCACAGGAATTCTCGCTCTGGTATCGGCTCGTATGGCAGCGCATTCTACGTAGTACGGTAATGGGGTAGCGAAGGACAGGTGGCGGCGACAGCAAGCCAGTCTACTCAGTGTTCTCCGTTAACTTTGCAGTCCTACTTCGACGGGGAAATGCCCCTGATTACCAATTCCGCCGACAGGCGCAGCGCGCCAGGTCTTTTTGCGCTTACTTCGCTTCGTTGTAAACCTACCCTGTAACTCCGGGGCCAATGATCATTAGTATTCGCATAAGCACTATTTTTGGCATATACTTATGCATGTGGTGTGAGCTAAGGTGCGTGCTGGATTGTGTGCGTGCGTGCGTGATTTTATGCGTGGTATATGAGTCCATATTGAATGCAGCTGTGTGATTATGGTTGGCGTATCGGTGCGGCTCATTCGTGGTTGCGATTCGTATGTGGTTTGGTACATGGCTTTGTATGGATTGAGATCTGTATGCTAGTGCCGTTGCTTGTGGTGATTTAGAAGGAATAAAATTTTACAGTGCTCATACTGGCGTCTAGTGCCGTTGCTGTTTGAAACAAATTGTAATATTTGCCGAGTACCTCCTCAAAATTGATGCCTTTTTTCAAATCTTTTTTATGCCTAGAGTACTGTATTCCTAAATGCACTCGGTTTAAATGTCGTTTTCGCGTGATAACGAAAGTTCATATCAATATCGTATACTATTCATTAAGCGAATACCTATACTAAAGTTTCTTGTTCTACCTCAATGGAATTTCATAGACTTATTACGACTGTTTAATATCGAGTGTTTATGTAAGCATCAATTCAAGTAAACAGAAGAGATGACAAACATAAAAACATTTCCGTAAAGAAATATGAGCAATCGCATTTTATGCGTTCGTGTGTTGTCTTTCAGCAGTTTAAAGCGCTTGATGTCAATTTCGTTTTTAACTCACTTTTTTGATTACTCTGGCCACCGCATGTTGTTTGTGTCGGAGTAGCATATATATATATATATATATATTGGTTGACTGATTGATTGCTTGATTGATAACACCTTTATTATACAACCAGTATATAGGAGGTATTTAGGTGACGTCACACGCGCCATTTTGAAGGGCAGAGCAGAGCTCAGGAGCGCAAGCCGAATAAATAACGATGAGCCGATAGGATATGCTTGCAGTCTTTCGCCGTGCTACATGCACCACAATACGGCTGCCACTGTGACGTAGGCACAAACGCCTGTTACGGATATCATCGACAAGTTTTGCATTATCAGGTTGTGTCACAGCGGAGTCTAGGTGGTATATGCAATAGTGTGTGTGCGATAGCAATCACGACACGTATTCGATATGATTGTGCGCGAAAACTGTAACGGGAAAATGTGCGGTCCTCTGTGATATGACGTGACTAAGCACGATTAATAACATATGAATGCTATTATCACAGCGATTGCATTGCATGTCTGGAGCAGATGTGGACGTACGTACGACTGTATGTATTCCTTCAGTTATGCCATGAATTGTTTCCTTAGACGTCACCGGTTATGCCATGCTTAGTGATATTGACGAAATGCGTGCGTTACTGTAAGCCAGAGTAGGCACTGGCCAAGCGCTTTGTACTCTTTTTTAGCCACTGTAGTTATTAAGATGAGATGCACGTTTGTATGCACTTTTCACGGAGCAGCCACTAAGTACTGCTTCGAAGTTCTGTCTGGGTTATATGATACAGATTCGCAACTCTTTTTGCTACTTCTTCCCAGTCCTTCCTGACCTATCTAAAGGTTGCTGTGTTACTGCTTCATGAAAATGCCACCTCCTAAGTACGAACGAATGTAATATATTCCAAGAGTCCCTAGGTGCTTGTCAGAACGATGGACATGCGTTGTTTTGCTTGGATGAAACAGAGTGGCATCAGTTACGAGAAATAAGCTGAGCCAAGAACAATTAATGACATTTGCTCGCCACAACACCTCTTTTCTTCCTGCCTCTGAGCACTTCATTATGTCTCCTTCAAAGAAGTCGTGGCTGAACAGGACTTGACAGGGAAGGTCGAGGTAGAGTCTTTGGCAAGTCCTTCATAACAGTGAGAAGGAATAGCAGCCTTATTTTTAAAACCATACCAGAACGTAAAACGTAACCAATGCAAGAAATACCTCGCTTCTGTACCACCGTTATCTCATTACGCCAACTAATTGATTGAGGCATGAGAAGTTTGGATGACAATGCTAATTAAAACGTTAGTGTAACAATATCTTCGCTGAGATATAAATAAAACTATACCGAATTACGGGGGCATGATAATGAGTCGGCTTATTTATTTATTGAGTGCAGAAACCTGCAAGTAAGATGGTAATTGTAAGGCTTCAGGACTTGGAGCAATCCATAAGTATTAAAAGGGTCCGAAATGAAGTGCTGCGGAATGACGTACGCAGTCTCGGTTTCTTCAGCGTGCGGTGTTATCGCGAACAACTTCGTGCAGACCTTCTACTTCGTGCAGACCATGCCGAGATCGAACTCGCTACGTGTGCATCAGCTGTGGAACGGCGAATTCGCTGAGCTACAGCGATGGGCAGAACCCGCAGGTGCTGCCTATATTAAAACACGAAGCACAATTATGTAAATAACACGTTCAAAACGAAACAAATAAATTTGTGGGCACTTCGTATTTAAAGGTATGGCCACGCAGCATTAGTGTGGCTCCCGGATGCGCTTTCTTTGCGAATTTTGGTTCGCGTACATGCACTTTGCTAGGCGCATAGCCACTAATGCCCGAATATATTCACCTATTGTCTCACATCTGTTTATTGGTATGCGGTTTCCTTTATGGCCGAGTTTCTTTAAGTAGTTAAAGCCTATTAATCAAACTAAACCATTGCCAGAGAGTAGTATGCTACCATGTGATGTGAACGATCACCAGACATTCATATAACTCGATTAAAATAACAGACAAACATGGGGGACACAAGTTCCACCTTCAAGGGTATGACGAGACCGCTCAAATGGCTACCATTTGCCAATTAACCTTGTTGTTGCTACTTCGCGTTCATGGACATCACTTAATTGTTTTTTCTGAAATTTTACTCGTGCTTTTTAAGATACAGTCGCATGTGTAAGGCCTGCTGACATATATATAAAGCACCGCTTCACCGAGCCGTACGAACGTTTCTGCTTTGTTTAAAGGCAGCCTAACTGGAGAACCAAAGACCCTAGAGAATCCTAGTTTGGAGATCCTTTCAATTAGGCTAAACCACGAGGTCGTATGACGTCAGGCAACTCTAGTCATTGGCCGTCCATGTCTACCATCAACTACCAGCTGCCTGAATTCCGCCCGTTATTTTTAACTATCAACGCCGACGCCCACTCTGACGCCGGATTCTGAGCATAATACCGCCACCAACGCTACCGCGTTAAAGCTGATGCCAGTAATTGTAAACTAGTGAAAATCTCAGAACAAATTCAAAGCTTGCACTAACGCACTTGCACGAACGGAAACACGTATATACACCTAATGTATATACATGTCACTCCCCAGTCACGACATTGAAAACTCACCGTTCAGGCGGCCAAACCGAACACCCGTGTGCAGTAAGGACATATTTGGAGAGCTGATGTTTTTTTTGCCATGGTACTGGGTTATGAATATTCAAGAACCTACTGTAAACCATAGAGTTCGCGCTGTTCGTTGCCTGCACGCTTTCCTCCGAGACCAGAGTGGTCTGATGCGGCGTGCAAGAGTGACAAATGCAAGTAGGGAACACGAAGAGAAAGGGCTGTAGATCATGCAAAAGCGCTCCATAGAGGTGGAACCTTCTTGCTTACTGCAGTTGAGGTGGTGGCACCGCTGCAGAAAATCGGGAGCATTCACGGGAACAGCTCGATGCGCGGGGTATTAATGAGGCGAGTCCCTCCTCCCCCACTTTCTTTCTGAGTTCCACTAGCCCGCTTCACGTCCTGCACTCCTACTTTCTTTCTCTTCCTCTGTCGTCTTTTCTACCTTCGCTCTCTTCTCCCCTGCACGAGAGCTGAGCAGCTTTTCGAAGCGGTTAGCATATGTTTTTTTCTTATTTATTCCTTTGGTAAATATTTACACCAGCACTGCGAAGGAATACTAATGCATGCAAATGGATCCGGGTGATTAAATAGTCTCCTCTCCATACGCATTTTTCTCGAACGAACGCCCACCCTCTCTTCACCATCGCTTCCCGGAACGCTTACTCTAGCGTCGCAGTTCGGAACACTCAGGGTGGCTTTTGTGGGATCTTCGTCTACGCCAGACCGCTGTCCGGGTCGAATCCAATATAGTTTAGAGGGCGTATTATCCGTTGACGTCGTTCATTATCTCTGTCATTCTCGTTTTCTTCCCGGAACAAATTTCTTGTAATAGTTTATCGGCGTCTGTTTCCTGAGACCACCTACTCCAAATTATTGTTCGGAATGATTTTTGAGTGATTCTATGTCGCTTTGTTTCTATTGCTTTTGACCTCGTCGTCTTTTGGTCGGTATCTGTTGTTACGCACGTCGGGATTTCAGCCCAACTTAGAAAGGAAGCGTTCAGTGTTTCTTTTGATTAGAATGCTTCCCCAGTACAGATATTCAGAAGTTCAGGAACGTGTCTACGAATTCCAAAGTGAACTGGTTGTCTCTCTTTTCACCGTTAATATAGTGTTTAGGAATAATTATGAATGCCCACAACGATGTCTTCGGATTGTGAGACCTTACGACTGCAGAAACAAAAGACATTGTCTAGACAGCTGGGACCAACACAGGACAATATGTGCGCAAACAAGATCAGCCGGTTTTGAATAATTTCTAGGTACTTACCTGTGTGGACGCTTTTTGGGGGGATGGCGGGAGCTACGTTTGGCTGTACTTGAGCTAGGAAAGGCGTACAGTATAATAGATAACAAAAGACCAGCTATGGAAGTGGACAGCAGCTGTTTTGTCAGCTGCACCAGCTGCCTAACACCATTAATTAATGAAACCATTTTTTTGCGGGTTTTACATGAGAACTTAGAAAAATGGTTTCTCGCTTTCTGAAGAGCATGTTTTTCAGTGGAAATGCGGAATAACCTCTGCTAATATAAAGTTTCGGAGAGTATAATAAGTGGATAATGTTATATGCTTGAAAACGTTTGTTACAGGCAGCGTGCTTTGAGGAATAAGGATTGGGGTAGGATGGGTCAAGAAATTTGCAGTCCGGACAAGGGCTTCGGGAAGTGGGGGAAGGGGGCGGAAAGACGGCGGCTGCTTCCACATCTCCCATTTTAAATTTCGGATAATTTTTACGCACTAGAAGGAAATGCTATACAGCTTGATTTTTCACGCTCATATCCCGAATCACCATAGAAAACGCCATTCAGGACTGCGAGCCAACTTTGCACGTCGCACACTATTAATATGATTAAATCACTGCTGTTGACGAAACAGGCGTCATGTTTGGTTCGCAGAAGAGTCGGCATATCGCGGGAACCGATTTGCTAACTGAACTCTGTATATTACTGGAAATAAAATTG